>JAMYXO010004166.1:5000-18073 GCA_033310375.1 Conus canariensis | reverse complement strand
GGGAATTGTAAATGATTGTGCAGTGAATTTGAAGAGGATTCTCAAGCTCAGGAAAAAACTGCCATACTAATCAACCATTGAACATTTGTATGCCCTCAGAGTCGAGACCAGAAAGGATCACTGAGTGACTCGATTATTGTTCTTTGTTTCATATTGGTGAGTGTGACGCACTAAATGAGACATGTTTAGGGCTTTACAAGTATTGATTATATTTGCCGTGTTGTCTCCCGTTCGTTTCATTGTCTCACGTTCATGAAGTTCTGATGTAAATTGTCGGTCCGATTTTCATGTGAAAAACCTTGGACGTGGTTGAAAGGGAAAAAGGAACAAACGAACTAACGCAAAAAAAAAATCCCCCAAAACCAAGGCAAAGAAAACAGAATAAGTGGTCCGCCAAACGATAAAGCAAACAAATGACAAAACAAACGCAACACGTTTCGACCTCCTGCGACTTCTTCAGGCGTGGACAAAGACCAATCAAAACAATGTAAACAAAGGAGAGAAAGTCATCTTTTCGATCAGGGTGCTAAAAAAAAGGTCGAAACGCATTGTGTTTGTTGTGTTGTTTGTTTTCTCCTTCGTCTGGCGGCCCAGTCATTCTCCTTAAGCTCTTCTCATTTCCGCCTGCAGTCACCCCACTGCGAAACAATCTGTGGCAGTGTGTCAACACTTGGTTTGTCTGGCCCCATTGGTGTGTACCATGCAGCAGTGTGTCAACACTTGGTTTGTCTTGCCCCATTGGTGTGTACCATACAGCAGTGTGTCAACACTTGGTTTGTCTGGCCTCATTGGTGTGTACCATATAGCAGTGTGTCAACACTTGGTTTGTCTCGCCCCATTGGTGTGTACCATACAGCAGACTGTCAACACTTGGTTTGTCTTGTCCCATTGGTGTGTACCATATAGCAGTGTGTCAACACTTGGTTTGTCTGGCCCCATTGGTGTGCACCATACAGCAGTGTGTCAACACTTGGTTTGTCTGGCCCCATTGATGTGTACCATACAGCAGTGTGTCAACACTTGGTTTGTCTGGCCCCATTGGTGTGTACTGTATAGCAGTGTGTCAACACTTGGTTTGTCTTGTCCCATTGGTGTGTACTGTATAGCAGTGTCAACACTTGGTTTGTCTTGCCCCATTGGTGTGTACCATACAGCAGTGTGTCAGCACTTGGTTTGTCTTGTCCCATTGGTGTGTACCATACAGCAGTGTGTCAACACTTGGTTTGTCTTGCCCCATTGGTGTGTACCATACAGCAGTGTGTCAGCACTTGGTTTGTCTGGCCCCATTGGTGTGTACCATATAGCAGTGTGTCAACACTTGGTTTGTCTGGCCCCATTGGTGTGTACCATATAGCAGTGTGTCAGCACTTGGTTTGTCTGGCCCCATTGGTGTGTACCATACAGCAGTGTGTCAGCACTTGGTTTGTCTTGTCCCATTGGTGTGTACCATACAGCAGACTGTCAGCACTTGGTTTGTCTTGTCCCATTGGTGTGTACCATATAGCAGTGTGTCAACACTTGGTTTGTCTTGTCCCATTGGTGTGTACCATACAGCAGACTGTCAGCACTTGGTTTGTCTGGCCCCATTGGTGTGTACCATATAGCAGTGTGTCAACACTTGGTTTGTCTGGCCCCATTGGTGTGTACCATACAGCAGTGTGTCAGCACTTGGTTTGTCTTGTCCCATTGGTGTGTACCATACAGCAGACTGTCAACACTTGGTTTGTCTTGTCCCATTGGTGTGTACCATACAGCAGACTGTCAACACTTGGTTTGTCTTGTCCCATTGGTGTGTACCATACAGCAGTGTGTCAACACTTCGTTTGTCTGGCCCCATTGGTGTGTACCATATAGCAGTGTGTAAGCACTTGGTTTGTCTGGCCCATTGGTGTGTACCATACAGCAGTGTGTCAGCACTTGGTTTGTCTTGTCCCATTGATGTGTACCATACAGCAGTGTGTCAACACTTGGTTTGTTTTGTCCCATTGGTGTGTACCATACAGCAGTGTGTCAACACTTGGTTTGTCTTGTCCCATTGGTGTGTACCATATAGCAGTGTGTCAGCACTTGGTTTGTCTGGCCCCATTGGTGTGTACCATACAGCAGTGTGTCAGCACTTGGTTTGTCTGGCCCCATTGGTGTGTACCATACAGCAGACTGTCAACACTTGGTTTGTCTGGCCCCATTGGTGTGTACCATACAGCAGACTGTCAACACTTGGTTTGGCTTGTCCCATTGGTGTGTACCATACAGCAGACTGTCAACACTTGGTTTGTCTTGTCCCATTGGTGTGTACCATACAGCAGACTGTCAACACTTGGTTTGTCTTGTCCCATTGGTGTGTACCATACAGCAGTGTGTCAACACTTGGTTTGTCTTGTCCCGTTTTCCCATTGGTGTGTACCATAAGCAGTGTGTCAGCACTTGGTTTGTTCTGCGTGTCCCACATTGGTTGTTGATGTAACCATACAGCAGTGTGTCAACACTTGGTTTGTCTTGTCCCATTGGTGTGTGTACCATACAGCAGTGTGTCAACACTTGGTTTGTTCTTGGTCCCCATTGGTGTGTACCATACAGCAGTGTGTCAACACTTGGTTTTGTCTTGTCCCATTGGTGTGTACCATACAGCAGTGTGTCAACACTTGGTTTGTTCCCATTGGTTTACCCAATTGGGTGTACATGTTTCTCATACAGCAGTGTGTCAACACTTGGTTTGTCTCCTGTCCCCATTGGTGTTGTTGTACCATACAGCAGACTGTCAACACTTGGTTTGTCTTGCCCCATTGGTGTGTACCATACAGCAGTGTGTCAACACTTGGTTTTGTCTTGCCCCATTGGTGTGTACCATACAGCAGACTGTTCAAACACTTGGTTTGTCTTGTCCCATTGGTGTGTACCATACGCAGTGTGTCAGCACTTGGTTTGTCTTGGCCCCATTGGTGTGTACCATACAGCAGTGTGTCAACACTTGGTTTGTCTTGTCCCATTGGTGTGTACCATACAGCAGTGTGTCAACACTTGGTTTGTCTTTGGTCCCATTGGTGTGTACCATACAGCAGTGGTGTGTCAAAGCACAACTTGGTTTGTCTTGTCCCCATTGGTGTGTACCATACAGCAGACTGTTCAACACTTGGTTTGTCTGGCCCCATTGGTGTGTACCATACAGCAGACTGTCAACACTTGGTTTGTCTTGTCCCATTGGTGTGTACCATACAGCAGATGTCAACACTTGGTTTTGTTCCTGCCCACATTGGTTTGTTGGTGTTACCATACAGCAGACTGTGTCAACACTTGGTTTGTTTGTCCATTGGTGTGTACCATAAGCAGCTGTCAACACTTGGTTTGTCTGCCATGGTGTGTACCATAACAGCATGTCAACACTTGGTTTGTCTGGCCCCATTGGTGTGTACCATACAGCAGTGTGTCAACACTTGGTTTGTCTTGTCCCATTGGTGTGTACCATACAGCAGTGTGTCACCTTGGTTTGTCTTGTCCCATTGGTGTGTACCAATACAGCAGTGTGTCAGCACTTGGTTTGTCTTGTCCATTGGTGTGTACCATACGCAGTGTGTCAACACTTGGTTTGTCTTGCCCATTGGTGTGTACCATACAGCAGTGTGGGTCCAAGCACTTGGTTTGTCTTGTCCCATTGGTGTGTTACCCATACAGCAGTGTGTCAACACTTGGTTTGTCTTGTCCCATTGGTGTGTACCATACAGCAGTGTGTCAACACTTGGTTTGTCTTGTCCCATTGGTGTGTACCATTACAGCAGTGTGGTCAACACTTGGTTTTGTCTTGTCCCCATTGGTGTGTACCATACAGCAGACTGTCAACACTTGGTTGTTGTCTTTGCCCCATTTGGTGTGTACCATATAGCAGTGTGTCAACACTTGGTTTGTCTTGCCCCATTGGTGTGTACCATACAGCAGACTGTCAACACTTGGTTTGTTCTTGTCCCATTGGTGTGTACCATACAGCAGTGTGTCAGCACTTGGTTTGTCTGGCCCCATTGGTGTGTTACCATACAGCAGTGTGTCAACACTTGGTTTGTCTGGCCCCATTGGTGTGTACCATACAGCAGTGTGTCAACACTTGGTTTGTCTTGTCCCATTGGTGTGTACCATACAGCAGTGTGTCAGCACTTGGTTTGTCTTGTCCCATTGGTGTGTACCATATAGCAGACTGTCAACACTTGGTTTGTCTGGCCCCATTGGTGTGTACCATACAGCAGACTGTCAAAACTTGGTTTGTCTTGTCCCATTGGTGTGTACCATACAGCAGACTGTCAACACTTGGTTTGTCTGGCCCCATTGGTGTGTACCATACAGCAGACTGTCAACACTTGGTTTGTCTGGCCCCATTGGTGTGTACCATACAGCAGACTGTCAACACTTGGTTTGTCTGGCCCCATTGGTGTGGTACCATACAGCAGTGTGTCAGCACTTGGTTTGTCTTGTCCATTGGTGTGTACCATACAGGCAGTGTGTCAACACTTGGTTTGTCTGGCCCCATTGGTGTGTACCATACAGCAGTGTGTCAACACTTGGTTTGTCTTGTCCCATTGGTGTGTACCATACAGCAGTGTGTCAGCACTTGGTTTGTCTTGTCCCATTGGTGTGTACCATATAGCAGACTGTCAACACTTGGTTTGTCTGGCCCCATTGGTGTGTACCATACAGCAGACTGTCAAAACTTGGTTTGTCTTGTCCCATTGGTGTGTACCATACAGCAGACTGTCAACACTTGGTTTGTCTGGCCCCATTGGTGTGTACCATACAGCAGACTGTCAACACTTGGTTTGTCTGGCCCCATTGGTGTGTACCATACAGCAGACTGTCAACACTTGGTTTGTCTGGCCCCATTGGTGTGTACCATACAGCAGTGTGTCAACACTTGGTTTGTCTTGTCCCATTGGTGTGTACCATACAGCAGTGTGTCAGCACTTGGTTTGTCTTGTCCCATTGGTGTGTACCATACAGCAGTGTGTCAACACTTGGTTTGTCTTGTCCCATTGGTGTGTACCATACAGCAGTGTGTCAGCACTTGGTTTGTCTTGCCCCATTGGTGTGTACCATACAGCAGTGTGTCAGCACTTGGTTTGTCTTGTCCCATTGGTGTGTACCATACAGCAGTGTGTCAGCACTTGGTTTGTCTGGCCCCATTGGTGTGTACCATACAGCAGTGTGTCAGCACTTGGTTTATCTTGTCCCATTGGTGTGTACCATATAGCAGTGTGTCAACACTTGGTTTGTCTGGCCCCATTGGTGTGTACCATATAGCAGTGTGTCAACACTTGGTTTGTCTTGTCCCATTGATGTGTACCATATAGCAGTGTGTCAACACTTGGTTTGTCTGGCCCCATTGGTGTGTACCATATAGCAGTGTGTCAACACTTGGTTTGTCTGGCCCCATTGGTGTGTACCATATAGCAGTGTGTCAACACTTGGTTTGTCTGGCCCCATTGGTGTGTACCATATAGCAGTGTGTCAACACTTGGTTTGTCTGGCCCCATTGATGTGTACCATATAGCAGTGTGTCAACATATCACCAAAAGGTTTGCAACATTAGCTCTTGATTTTGCACTGAACATGAGAAGAAAAGTGGCTTCTCACTCTTCGTTTTCACTGTCCTAAATGTTGTTTGTTTTTGCCTGAAGAAGACCCAAGAGGTCGAAATGCATTGTGTTTTGTCCTGTAAACTGTGTGTATCTGTGGCGGCAACTAACCGCTCTTCTTTTTAAATTTTACTCTGCATGGACATTACTGATTTAGGATTTACGGTAGCTCCTAATCTAACTGCTAGCATAACATGAACTGTGTTTACTATAGGTACTGCAATAAAATCACAAGGTGGTTTAATTCCTTTATAGTCGTACTGCCAGAGGCAGCAGTCACCAGAGCGTGTTGTGTAGTATAAATGTGGTGGTCTGTCAGAGGCACGGTGCGAATCAATGGATTTGTACCCATTCTTTCAGCGAGAATTCGCAGGGAGGACTGAGTATTGTCTGGCAGTAACACACTGGAATACAAGACACGTGATTTGAACCACGTCGTCGTGTGAAAATTAGTTTATTATTATCGTGCGGTCCTACTGTCCTCTGGTTAAGACAAAACCACGTACACCATAGCATTTTGGGCACACCTTGTGTTATGTGCCTTGACCGATCTGTCGTGATCCAGTTCGTTTTTGTGAACACTCGCTCAGAATTTTTGTATCTATTTCGCGCGATTGCAATTGGATCTTTTTTTTATCATGGCTTAATTTCACAGGTCGAAAGACCAGATCCAAAAGAAGACGGCTAGAATATCTGTCAAGGCTGCCGCGAGAGAGAGAGAGAGAGAGAGAGAGAGAGAGAGAGAGAGAGAGAGAGAGAGAGAGAGAGAGAGAGAGAGAGAGAGAAGAATACGAATACAAACATTTATTCAGACTGAGGCCATAGCCCCATACTGAAGGGGTGATGTCCATATGCACCACACAACATTATGGAAAATATGATTACGTAACCTTTGTATGTTTTATGAATATACATAACAAGATTGATGAGGATGCTTTCATTTCAAACAGACAGACAGACACACATACACACACACACACGCACGCACGCACACACGCACACAGAGAGAGAGAGAGAGAGAGAGAGAGAGAGAGAGAGAGAGACAGACAGACAGACAGACAGACAGACAGACAGACCGACAGACAGACGGACAGACAGACAGACTGGCTGCAGAACGTAAAGAGAAAGAAGCCGTAAGGGAGAAAGCAAT
Source organism: Conus canariensis (assembly GCA_033310375.1). Classification (NCBI taxonomy): domain Eukaryota; kingdom Metazoa; phylum Mollusca; class Gastropoda; order Neogastropoda; family Conidae; genus Conus; species Conus canariensis. Next base: position 11,308 of record JAMYXO010004166.1, on the reverse strand, counting down.
ACAAAAAGAAAGGCAAGCTGCAAGAAAAATTGAAAGAAACAGAAGAGAAAAGAGAAAGAGAGGTTAGAGAAAAGGAGACGGAGTGGGCGACTCGGCGTAAGACTCCAGGCCAGGGTGATTAGCGGGGAGCTAGGGCGACTAGCAGTGGCGGACCACAGAGAGAAAGGGCTTTCGCGCTCTAACTCTGCCTCCGATGAGAAGCGCGTAGATAGTGTTAAGTTAAGGCTAAGCTCGCCTTCTCCGCCAATAACGCCGACTTGGAGGAATGCCTCCGAACATTAGAGGGAACAGTCGGGGCTCACGATGAGGACTGAGGATGACTGGGTATGTCTTCTATGTTCTTTTCGAAAAGATAGTGCAAGCGAGATGTACTCGAACATGGCAGAGAAGCTGGGTGAGGATTAAGATTGTCTTGAGGAGGATTTGCTTCTTCCATTTCAGCTCAACACTGAACAGTATGGCCGCCAATAATGCGATACCAAATAGAATCATTGGTGAGACAACTCCTTGTGTTTGTGCACCGTATTAAACGTTTTTTTTACCGCTGGATCGAGTCGTCTGAGCAGCAAAGAGGCTGCTTGGATATCAAACAGCTATTTATTTTCTGTGGACTTGTACATGGACGCCCCACAGGATGAAGCTCGGTTCGTCTGTGAGAAGATATTCCACAAAACATCGACACTGACTGTAAGGAAAAATAGCCACAGAGCCACACACACACACACACACACACACACACACACACACACACACGCACACACACACACACACACACATACACACACACACACACAGACGCGCGCGTGCGCGAGTTTGCGCGCGCATGAATGCACACGCAGACATGCGCGCGCTCACCTACGCACGCACACATGTACGCACGTGCAAACATGCACGCACACTCGCGCGCGCACAGGCACACGCGCACTCACACCCCCACCCCCATCCCCGACTGACTGAAACTAGTCAATTAACAAATTAACCACAGCGTCACAGGTCTTACACGGCTGGGTGAATCTAATCATGAACATTGCTAGATTCTCCTGAGCACCTTGGAAACACTGTGCATGAAGTCTACGACACTAACTCTCAACAGGTTTCGAGATTTTTGCATTTTGCATGAATTTTTCGTAATTTTTCGTAATTTTTCGTAATATTCTGTGCATTATTTCTACAATAATAATATTTTTGTGATGAATGTGTCTATTTGGGGTTTTTTAGGCGATACATTGCTTCAGATAACAAAAATGTTGTTTTAAATACCATAATTCCGTGAAGAAAACCGTCGATCACCGGTGATCAAATTAAAGGGAAAGAACTTAAAAGTTAACAGTCATGCCGGCATATGTATTTTTAGAGAGTCGCAGGTTTCAATGCGTATGCAACCGTAGTTTGCAACTATTGTTTGTTTGCTACAAGCCCAGCACTTCTGGTTCTTGCCGAGGGCAAGGTTGTAACTAACCTCAGTTTGACCCGAGCTAAAAGATTCTTTGATGATAGATACAGACATTCTCTGGCTACACTTGCCCGATTTGAAGTAAGGGAGATCTTCACAACTCGTACTTTGCACATTATTTTGTTTCATAAATAATAATAATAATAATGAATACTTATATAGCGCCTATTCTCGGCTAGAGGACCAAGCTCTAAGCGCTTTACAATCAACACTCGCTTACACAACGGGCTGCCTACCTGGGTAGTGCCGACTGAAGAGCTGCCAGCTGGCGCTTCATTCAGTCGTTTCCCGTGTCATCCAGTCAATATCGTTCAATATCGTTCACTCAGTTTCTTTACTTCCTTCATTCTTTCCATTTCTTACGCAGGGTGCATGCTGTGTGTAACGTGTCATCCATACCAACGGCCAAACTGGCCTACTCTTCCGAAAGTTGGTGATGGGATTTTACGTGTGTGCAAGATATTATGCGTGCGTTCACACACGGAACCTCGGTTTATAGTCTCATTCGAAGGACTGTATGGGAAATGGAGTCAGAACTAATGTTAACTCCGAGGGAAAAATCCCCCTGTACCGAAACGCCCCGGCGGAGATTCGAACCTGCAACCCCAGGATCGCCAAGATTACGAGTCAGGCGCTCTACCAACTGAGCTATTCCGGCTCCGGAAGCTCATAAGCTGTGGAGACATCGGTCGTAGAATCCTCTGTGTTGGACTCCGTTTGTTTTGGACAGTTTTAAATCAGGAAGGTAGTGCGAGCCGAAACCGTCTGCATGAAGACCTAATGTTTTGCATTGTTCCATCATTCGAGGACCTAATGTTTTGCATTGTTCCATCATTCTTAGTATGATTTTTCTGTAAGGATAACTGCAGAGCGAACGACGGCCACAATATCCTTTTAGGTTTTTGTGAAATGTATGTATCTGACAGAAAGGCTACGCACGGGATATATGTACTTGAAACAGTTACTTACGATTTTTTCAATGCTCGTCGTATTATTTCAAGTTACGAAATCTTCGACAAGAAAGTGTATTCTACGTAAACCCTCTACTTCGTTGAGTTGTAATTGTCGAACTGAATCCAAAACAGAGGACTTCGTGTAGAAACATTGTATTGTTCAAGGATTACTATCTTAGCTTCTTCGAAGAATGGTTCCCGCGAGGCTAGTGAATACGCTATGTATTCACTTCGATGTGAGAGGAAAGCTTCGCTCTGACGGAAAATTGTGCAGTATATGACCGCGCCATAAACACTGCAAGAAATGCTCGTCATTAATGAATCCTTGAACCCAAGTGCGAACAATCCTGCTCCATCCCTGTTGCTGTCTGGGAATTGCCAAAGATCAGGCCTGTCCCATCTCTGTCTCTGTCTGCCCCTTCTTCTGTCTCCGAATACAGTGCCTTGCAGGATGTTTTTTGCAAGGTCAGATGATCGACAGAGGTGACCGTACTGTTTCAGTTTTCGTTTCTTGATGTTGTAGCTGGTCTCCAAAAGGGTCAATGACTACCTCGATTCTTTGTGCGCTTCTTTATTGATCGCATTTTTTGTGTGGGAGATGAGCAGGATTTTGCAAAAGGAAAAAAAAATTGAAATGCGTAATTTCATAATCATCATATTTTTCACAAGTATGAATGTTGCAGCTATGACTTTATCAGTACCGTCATTATTATTACTACTTGCAAATACCTTTGGTCCATTGTCATGTTATTGTTATCGCCTTCAACACTTTCGTCAAAACTTTAACCTAAAGAGGTCCGTATAAAAGGAAAGGATGGTGGATTTGGGCATTGATACTCTGGCCTCTTTGTGTGGTGGACAGACCGTGCTATAACCCAGTCAGTGGCTACTGGTCTGTGGACGTTCGATTTCTCCTCAGAGACATCCAGGTCTATGGACAAAGTCTCATGGACGAATATCGTCTGTTGGTTTCTTTTTGCACCGAATGAGGAGCTCCTACCACAGAGATGAGCAGGCTTCATATATAATATAATATAATATAATATAATATAATATAATATAATATAATATAATATAAAATGACACGACATGACATAAGATAACATAACAAAATATAGCATAATATGATATAGCAGATAACATAATATGATATAATATAATATAATATATAATATGATATGGTATGAAAATCATGATATGATATGATATGATATAATATAATTGATATAGTATAATATAATATTATATGATATACACACATATCTATCTATCTGTCTATATCTACCTATCTATTTATCTATCTATAGGAGAGCAGCGTTTATATAGCATACACATGCATATTGTACAGGATCTCCAAATACTCGCAAACGGAACTTATTTCAAAATTATCATTGTAAGTGGTTGATTGAAAACGAGCGAATATTTCAGAATTATCATTGTAAGTGGTTGATTGAAAACGAGCGAATATTTCAGAATTATCATTGTAAGTGGTTGATTGAAAACGAGTGAATATTTCAGAATTATCATTGTAAGTGGTTGATTGAAAACGAGTGAATATTTCAGAATTATCATTGTAGGTGGTTGATTGAAAACGAGCGAATAACTGCATATACTATATTTAAAGTTTTTTTTTTCATCCATCGTCTAATAACACCATCATTTATACTCTTAACGTTCTGTTTCTTCATAAAACCTTCCCGAATTTTCAAGCATCGAATCCGGATATACTTCTGCGTGCATCTGCGTGCAAGCAACCCTACGAACTGGTTGTGGTAATATGCAACAAAATGAAGGGAACATAAAGAGAAGAAGCTTCCTTTCAAAAACTGAACTGAGCCACATGTGACACTGAAAGGAAAACGTTTTAAACTTATGAACATCATAATACCACAATGTATGGCTCTCTTTGTCTCTGTCTATGTCTCTGTCTGTCTGTCCGTCTGTCTCTTTTTCACACAGACCGAGAGACAGACAAACTTACTGACAGACAGACAGACAGAGACAGACAGACAGACAGACACACACACACACACACACACACACACACACACACACACACACACACACGCACGCACGCACGCACGCTCGCGCGCGCGAATTACAGACAGATAGCATCGACGGAGAAGACCCATCAGCAGAACCTCTTTAACGTGGTTAAAGGCGGAGACAGAAAACACTTAAAGGCCTTTTATGAAAAGCGGTCTCTCTTCCTCACGTCAGGAGAGAGAGAGAGAGAGAGAGAGAGAGAGAGAGAGAGAGAGAGAGAGAGAGAGGTGGACAGCATCAATGTACCCACTTGAACGTGGAGAAATTCTCAGGAGAACCTAACATCAACCTCACATTCTTTTCCCAAAGAGACGAAAGCGCATGAGAGTGTCAGGTAGGCCAGGCTCTCTAAAGTCTCGTGAGAGCAAAGGGCGCGCACTAAACACTGTCATGGAAAAAAATCCACGGGAAATGTTGATGGAAAGATACTGCTGCTTGCCTAAAGGGTATTAGGGCATCAATATTATTTTGTCCACAGATAACGTTGGATAGCGCACAATTTGCCTCATGGCTGAATGTGCTTGATTATGCTCAAGTACACGTGCCACACACTACTGTACTGGACTGGGAGGAATGGTGGGTCATGCTTGTGAAGGTTGAATGGAGGGAATGCTGCTAAACAGGATTCGATAATCGTCACAGATGAGACGTCTTGGAGGATGTCACACAAAACTGCTCAGAGAAGCTAAATTCTTTGTGTAAAACACGCTGATAGGAACTGTAAATAAATCATGGGTTACTGTCTAGTTTCGAAGACCTCTCCGTGCCCATGCCCTTGGTTTGGTTCCGTTGGGTGTCATTGGTATTACTGGTAAATTCATAGGGACTGTCGCTGGATACACGTGGCAGCGAACACCGGATGGAGTGCTCACTCACGCTGGCTCTGTGACTAAGCAACTAGTGTTGTCAGGGGTTTAGAAGGTGGTGTCCTGCACAAGTTGAATCAGAACTGAATACCACTGAAGCGACTCCGCATTAGCGCAGTGTCTCCTCTGGTGCGGTGCCTCTTTCTTCCTGACGACTTGATGCTGCCTGCTCTCAGTGGATTGTTGGTGCCAGGGGCTTGGCTAGGCGGGTCACGTGGTGGCTGTGGACACTGGACCAGAATCAACGGCGTGGGTGCAATGCCACTGAAGTGGCACAGAAGGTAAGACAGAAAAGGAAAAACAAAACAAATAAAATAAATAAGAACAGAAAGTGACTGTCCACCGTCACTTCTGATACATTATCTTCTGTTACTTTGATATCATTTCGGAGAAATACGCTTTATATGACAAGAGATTTACTACCAGTTGAGATGAAGGAACATTGATCTCAAATTTCACGAGGGCAAGCTTTCTCATACTAGCGTCATGACAGTCAAGATATCTGGGAAATAGGGAATTTCTTGTATGTTCATGCATACCTTTATTGAATATTTTGGTCCACATTCAAGTGTAATAATCTGGATAGAAACTTTTATGTCTGATTATTCAGTTTTTGAGATGTCTTTTAAGAACTGTAAGATGTGCTTGGTGTAGAGCTGATCGTGACTTAATGTGTTGAAATGACAATAGTGAACAGGCAATGCTCTGAAAAAGACGTTTTTACGTCGGCAGTTACAGAACAAATTCTAAATACATCAGTGAAATGCTGGCTTGGTTGCTGAATATCCAAGTCATTGCTTGAAGGATTTGCCTTCTCTTGACAAAACGTTCATTGATTCACATGTTGCATTAATGTCAGAAATGCAAAGAAGAATATTCCAGTCATAAATATACCGTTGTTGCCTTAATGTCAGAAATACAAAGAAGAATATTCCAGTCATAAATATACCGTTGTTGCCAGAACCATAAGTATGATGTGACACAATTGGT
>JAMYXO010004165.1:0-18076 GCA_033310375.1 Conus canariensis | reverse complement strand
CGCGAAATGCGTGAACGCGATGGTGCCCCCCTTCCTTTTCAAGAGATCCCCTGTCTGGCGAATCGAAAGCGAAATCCAGCGAGTTAAAACAAAAAAAAAGATTTCGTTCTTCGAAGCAAAAAAGCTGGTGCAGGGGGCAGGGGGGAAACCCCGCTTCTTTTCTCGCAGTAGTAAAAAAATTTCGCTCGATTTACCTCGGGTAAAAAGTAGGGTTCAGACAGCCCCATGGGGGTTTTAAAACCTCTAAAATTTGTATTCCGATTCAAGAAATCCCCAAGGGGGAAAGGGGGCCGTTGGGGGGGGCCCATAAACCCCCCAGGGATGCATTCCCAGTGCACCCTCAAAGTGAGCTGTGGGGGCTCCCCAGAAAGGGGGGTCCCCCCGAGAGGGCCCCCCAAGCCGAAAACCACCTCCCAAGGGAGGAGCCCCGACAGGGGCGTGGGTTAAAGTGGCTTTGGTGGAGTGCGGGGGAAAAGCCTCCCCAAGCCATCAAAAATTGAGTTTTTTCCCCCTCCAGGGGAAGAAGAAACATCAAATTCCCCCGGACAGACTGAAAAAAGCGGAGCTGGAAAATTTCCAAAAAACATTTGATGTTATATGACGAAGAGGAAGAGGACATAGACATGGGATGAAAAATTTTGATTTCCCCATCCACAATGGATACAGTCTTGCAAAAGGAATATTAGGGGGGGCGTCTTCCAATTTTGAAGAATTTTCAGTGTTGGCTGTGAGGGGGTAGGCCCATGCTAGTTTCACTGCAAGAAAATCTTCTTTAAAATTGACAAAACTTTTTCACTTTCTGGGGTACAGCTCCCCTAAAAAACCCACCTGCACAATCTGTTGAACATGGCGTTTTGGGGGGTGCTTTTTTCATTCACAAAAATTGTTTGTACAGCCCCGTTTTCTGCAGACTCCGCTGCAGGCAGTGGCAGCTCGGGTTACTCTTCACAAAACAGTTACTGTCTGTAGTTTGTATCTATCTCCAAATATCTGCGTCACTAAACGGGGCCTCATTTCGCTCTTGGAGCAGCTTACCAGACCCTTCCTGCTGTTGGGGGATCTGAATGGCACTCTCCTCTATGGGAAGTGAGAGAACATCACCAAGGGGTCTGCTTTTAGAGGAAGTGTTTTCGGAGCTTGATCTGTGTGTCTTGAATGGGAAATCGCCAACTTACTTTCACTCCGCTAATGGCACCACATCTTGTCTGGATCTTTCTGTCTGTGACCCATCTTTGTTTTTGGATTTTGTTTGGGAGGTTGATGAGGACCTGCATGGTAGCGACCACTTTCCTGTGTTGCTTCGGTATACGAATGCAGAGAGTGAGTCTTTACCAGAACGCCTCAATTTCAACAAAGCAGATTGGGACCTCTTTGCCACTAAGTTTCTTATGGATCTGGAAGAGGACAAGATCCTGCAAAGTGAAGATCCGGCAGGAAGTCTTTCAGATTTCATACTGAATTGCGCAAAGTCAACCATCCACACATCTTCCAAGAAGCCCCTAATGCCAAAAGTTCCTTGGTTCAACTCTGAATGCAAGGAAATTAACAAAACCCGCAAAAGAGCTCAACGTCGGGTCTCTTGCAGACCTTCGATGCCCAACGTTCGAGCGCATCAGAAACTGAGGGCCAAATCCAAACACATATATAAGACCAGTAAACGTTTATCTTGGAAACAGTTTTGCTCAAGTCTCACATCCAAGACATCGAAGAAAAAAGTGTGGAAAATCATCAAGAAAATCAAAGGGAAGAACACCTGTCCCACTGTGAACCATCTCAAGTTTTCTGACTCTTTAATAACAGAGAAAAAAGCAGTTGCTAATCTGCTTGCTTCAACCATTGAAAAGAATTCCTCCTCTTCTAACAAATCAGCCAGTTTTGTCAAAATCAAAGCCCTCAAAGAAAAATCACCATGCAACTTTTCATCAGATAACATGGAGACTACAATCTTCCTTTCACTTTAAACGAATTGAAATCTGCCTTACTTTCTTGCAGCGATTCCTCTCCGGGTATAGATGAAATCCATTACAAACTTTTGAAACATCTTCCGCAAAAAGGTCTGCACATCCTGCTACATGTCTACAACCATGTATGGACTACTGGTTTCTTTCCACCTTCTTGGCGAAAAGCCCTCATCATTCCCATTCCCAAACCTGGAAAAGATCTTTGTAACCCATCAAACTACCGTCCCATAGCTTTGACCAGCTGTGTCTGCAAGCTGATGGAGAAAATGGTCAATGCTAGACTCATGTGGAAACTCGAAACCGATGGCCTTTTGGCGAAAGAACAGTGTGGTTTCCGCAAACATCGAACCACAGTTGACCATTTGATCCGTCTGGAATCTACGCTTCGGAACGCCTTTCTGAACAAACAACACGCAGTGGCTATTTTCTTTGACTTGGAGAAGGCCTACGATACCACCTGGAAATCTGGGATACTTCATGATCTCCATGATCTTGGTTTTCGGGGTCATCTTCCACTTTTCATTCAAAATTTTTTGGCAGAACGACAGTTTCAGGTCCGGGTTGGCACCACTCTCTCTGATGTTCATGAGCAGGAGTTGGGTGTTCCGCAAGGAAGCATACTGTCTCCTGCCCTCTTTAGCATCAACATCAACAACATTGTTAAATCTGTTCAACAGTGTTCAGACTGCTCATTGTTTGTGGATGATTTTGCTGTGTACGCAACTGGAAGCCTGTACCCGAGTGTCCAGCGCAGGCTCCAGCTTTGTGTAGATAAAATTCATCAGTGGGTGGATGAAAACGGCTTCGCTTTTTCTCCTACAAAGACACAGTGCATTCACTTCCATAATTTCCGTCAGTTTTTTCCAGATCCTGTAATTCAAATAGGGAAATCTCCCATTCCAGCTGTCAAAGAGGCCAAATTCTTAGGAGTTATTTTTGACCAGAAACTCAACTTTCTCAGCCACATTAAAAACCTCAGAACTTCTTGCCAGAAAGCTTTGAATATTCTGCGGGTTGTAGCACACACTGACTGGGGCGCTGATAAGAAAACTTTGCTGCACCTCTACAGAGCCTTGGTCCGTTCCAAACTGGACTATGGTTGTGCTGTGTACGGCTCTGCAAGACCGTCTTACCTAAAACTCTTGGACCCTATCCACCATCAAGGGCTTCGTCTCTGTCTTGGAGCATTCCGCACCACTCCTGTGTACAGCCTGTATGCAGAGGCAGGTGAACCCTCACTGTCCAACCGCAGGCTGAAACTGTCTCTGAATTATTATATCAGACTGTTCTCGGAACCAGAAAACCCTGCCTATGACTGTGTTTTTGACCCTCCGTTCCAAAGTAAATTTGAAAACAACCCTAACTGTATTCCGCCGTTTGGTCTTCGTATGCAGCCTCACGTGCGGAATGCAGGTCTAGACTTAGGAGTTGTGTCCGATTTTTCCAAGTTTCCAGGTGAGCCTCCGTGGACCTTTTTCACACCAGAGATTTGTTTTGATCTTGCAGCTTTTCGTAAAGAGTCTACCAGCTCTCTGGCATACAAGGCATTGTATTCTGACCTCTGTTCAAAATTTCCATCTTATCAGAAAATTTTCACTGACGGTTCTAAGTCTGAGGATGGAGTGGCCTGTGCAGCCTACTGCCCTGGGGCTCCTTCTCAGATACTGTTAGAACATATACCTCCAGATGCTTCTGTCTATTCCGCTGAACTGACTGCTCTGGTTCTGGCATTGAAGATAATCTCACAATCTAAGAAGAGGGACTTTCTGGTTCTGTCAGATTCACTGTCAGCGTTGGAGGCCATAGCTGGCCGCAACCTTCAGCACCCAGAACTTTTACACTTTTTTGAACTTTTGACCAAGTTGAAAGCGGATGATTACAACATTATTTTGGCTTGGATTCCTGGTCATGTTGGCATTGGAGGGAACGAAATGGTTGATCGTTTAGCCAAGAATGCCACAAGAGAGAAACTGTCCAACATATATATCCCCTGCTCAGATCTGAAACCCAAAATTAACGATTATGTGAGAGACCTCTGGCAGGAGGACTGGAATACACAGACGGATAACAAACTCTTTCAGATCCGTCCAAACCTTAAGGAGTTCCTCCCATCTGCGTCTGGTGGTCGTAAAGAAGAAACAGTTCTGTGCCGGCTGCACACCGGCCATTCGTATTTTACCCATTCGTACCTTTTAAAGAGTGAAGAAGCTCCGTGGTGCATTCCATGTCATGTGCCACTCACAATGAAACATATTCTTTTAGAGTGTTGGGACTTGCACGATGTGAGACACAAACATTTTACAGCAGAGTCCATGAAAATCCTGTTCAGGGATGTCCCGCCTGACGTGATCTTTGAGTTTTTGAGAGGGATTAACGTTTTTCATCTGATTTAAGATTTTACGGATGAAAGATTTTTAACGAAGTTTCTGGTGCGTTTCTAGAAGATGTCTTTTAAAGAGATGTGTGAAAGGTGGGGGTTTTTTTTTTTTTTTTTTAAATGACTTGTGAGTTGATTTTAACGTGGTGACAGCCCTGATGTGGCCCCTTGCGGTCGGATGGGCTATAAGCAACATTATCTTATCTTATCTTATCCTTCGCTGTGTAGTTTACTTAAAAAATCCTTTTCCACGTACAGTTTGCTTTAATACTCTTTGCGTGCACTACAGTTTGCTACTAACTTTTTGCCACGTTGTGCTTCTACTAACCCCCTTTCGCCCACTAAAGCTAACTAGTAACCTCCTTCTGCACGGCACAACTTGCTAATAACCTTCTGCTGCCAACTACAGCTTGCTAATAACCTCCCTCTGCACAGCACAATTTGCTAATAAGCGGCGTCAGGTAGGTAATGTATCTTTCTTTCACTGTTGTATCTCCATAACATCCTTTCATGCCAGTTCTACTTCCTGGTGATCTCCTTTCGCGTTCTACAACTTGCTAATTGCTTCCTGATGCTTTGATCATCTTTTTGATAACGTTTTACTCAATAGAGCTTGCTATTAACTTTTACCTGTATCAGCTTGCTACTAAGTGTCCAGTACCGCTTACTAGTAACAACCCTTCTGACAATACGCATGCTAATATCTTCCTTGTGCCAGTACCTCTTGCATGCTGCCTGCTTTTGCCTGGTACAGCTTTTTAGAAACCAGCCAATGTCTAGTACATTTTTTTCTTGTAAATTGTGTTTGCCCTGCACACACTTGCTTAGAACCTCACTTTGCCAAGTATAGCTTGCTAATAACCATCTGCTCTTAGCAGCTTGCAAAGAACTACTTTTCGCCAGTACAGCTAGCTAATACCCTTTTTTTCAGCTCATTAATAATCTCCTTTTTACACAATAGAGCTTGCTTGTAACATCGTTTTACCCAGTACAGCTGCTACTAACGTTCTTCTACCAACGTTCTACTTTCTAGCTCAACTTGCTACAAAGCTTTTACCATGGACAGCTTATATGTAAACCCTCCTTTGCTGTATTGTTTACTTAAAACCTTCTTTTCCAAGTACAGCTTGCTTTAGTACTCTTTGCGTGCACTACAGTTTGCTACTAACCTTTTGCCACGTCGTGCTTCTACTAACCCCCTTTCGCCCGCTAAAGCTAACTAGTAACCTCCTTTTGCACAGCACAACTTGCTAATAACCTCCTGCTGCCCACTACAGCTTGCTAATAACCTCTAGCGTGATACAGCTTACTAATATCCTCCTTTTGCCCACTGCAACCTGCTAATAATCTGTTTCCCTGCTGTAACACTTGCATGTATTGCCCTGTCTTTCACCATGCAACACTTACACTTGTTTTGGGGGTTTGTGCCCTGCTTTACGCTTGCATTTGTTGTTCGTCGTTTCGTCCTGTAATGTTTGCACTAGTGTTTGCATTGCTGCATGTGATTTTAATCATTTCTGATAAGTAAACCTACTGGGCCTCTTTTGCTCATGATTTTTGTCTTTCATTCTTTTTCAGATATTCGGTGGAGGAGACAGACGCCGTCAGGTAGGTTTACTTATCTTTCTTTCACTGTAGTATCTCCATAACATCCTTTCACGAACTTCTGCTTCTTCGTGACCTACTTTCGCACAGTACAACTTGCTAGTAGCTTCCTGTTGCTTTGATCATCTTGTTGATAACGTTTTACTCAATAGAGCTTGCTATTAACTTTTACCCGTATCAGCTTGCTACTAAGTGTCCAGTACCACTTATTAGTAACAACCCTTCTGGCAATACGCATGCTAATATCTTCCTTGTGCCAGTACCACTTGCAAGCTGCCTGCTTTCACCTGGTACAGCTTTTTAGAAACCATCTAATGTCTAGTACATTTTTTTGGGTAGCAAATTGTGTTTGCCCTGCACACAATTGTTTATAACTCACTTTGCCAAGTATAGCTTGCTAATAACTATCTGCTCCCTATAGCTTGCAATGACGTACTTTTCCCCAATACAGCTAGCTAATACCTTTTTTGTCAAAGACCAGTTCATTAATAACCTTCTTTTTACACAATACAGCTTGCTAGTAGCGTCAAGTTTCCGTACAACTGCTACTAAAGTTCTCCCTTCTAGCTCAGCTTGCTACAAATCTTTTGCCGTGTACAGCTTATATGTAAACCCTCCTTCGCTGTGTAGTTTACTTAAAACCTCCTTTTCGAAATACAGCTTGCTTTAGTACTCTTTGCATGCACTACAGTTTGCTACTAACTTTTTGCCACGTTGTGCTTCTACTAACCCCCTTTCGCCCACTAAAGCTAACTGGTAACATACTTTTGCACAGCACAACTTGCTAATAACCTCCTGCTGCCAACTACAGCTTGCTAATAACCTCCTTCTGCACAGCACAATTTGCTAATAAGCGGCGTCAGGTAGGTTACTTATCTTTCTTCACTGTAGTATCTCCATAACATCCTTTCATGCAGTTCTGCTTCTGGTGATCCTTTTCGCGCTGTACAACTTGCTAATAGCTTCCTGTTGCTTTATCATCTTGTTGATAACGTTTTACTCAATAGAGCTTGCTATTAACTTTTACCTGTATCAGCTTGCTACTAAGTGTCCAGTACCGCTTATAGTTAGTAACAACCTTCTGCCCAATACGCATGCTATACCTTCCTTGTGCCAGTACTTCTTGCAAGCGCCTGCTTTTACCGGTACAGCTTTTTAGAAACCAGCCAATGTCTAGTACATTTTTTTCTGTAAATTTGTTTGCCCTGCACACACTTGCTTAGAACCTCACTTTGCCAAGTATAGCTTGCTAATAACCATCTGCTCCCAACACCTGCAATGAACTACTTTTCCCCAATACAGCTAGCTAATACCCTTTTTTCAAAGAACAGCTCATTAATAACCTCCTTTTTACACAATAGAGCTTGCTTGTAACATCGTTTTTACCCAGTACAGCTGCTACTAACGTTCTACTACCACGTTCTACTTTCTAGCTCAACTTGCTACAAAGTTTTACCATGGACAGCTTATATGTAAACCCTACCTTCGCTAGTATTGTGCTTTACCTACGCTTTTAAAACCACATTCTTCTTTTTCCAAGTCACAGCTTGCTTTAGTACTCTTTGCTTGCACTACAGTTGCTACTAACTTTTGCCACGTTGTGCTTCTACTAACCCCCTTTCGCCCACTAAATAATCTAACCTATGCTAACCTCCTTTTGCACACAGCACAACTTGCTGTAATTATAACCTCCTGCGCTGCATCAACTCAACGCTTGCTATACATTCTCACTTCCTGCACTAGCACCCAATTTGCACTAATAAGGCGGCACGTCCAGTGTTATGCTTCACTTATACATTTCTTATTCTCACTGTAGTATCTCCATAACATCCTTTCATGCAGTTCTGCTTCCTGGTGACCTCCTTTCGCGCTGTACAACTTGCTAATAGCTTCCTGTATGCTTTGGTCATCTTGTTGATAACGTTTTACTCAATAGAGCTTGCTATTAACTTTTACCTGTATCAGCTTGCTACTAAGTGTCCAGTACCGCTTATAGTAACAACCCTTCTGACAATACGCATGCTAATACTTCCTTGTGCCAGTACCACTTGCAAGCTGCCTGCTTTTACCTGGTACAGCTTTTTAGAAACCAGCTAATGTCTAGTACATTTTTTTCTAGTAAATTGTGTTTGCCCTGCACACAATTGCTTATAACCTCACTTTGCCAAGTATAGCTTGCTAATAACCATCTGCTCCTCAAGCTTGCAATGACGTACTTTTCCCCATACAGCTAGCTAATACCTTTTTGTCAAAGAACAGCTCATTAATAACCTCTTTTTACACAATACAGCTTGCTAGTAGCATCAGTTTTCCCAGTACAACTGCTACTAACGTTCTCCCTTCTAGCTCAGCTTGCTACAAAGACTTATTGACGTGTACGCTTATATGTAAACCCTCCTTCCTAAGTGTAGTTTCTTAAAACCTTCTTTTCCAAGTACAGCTTGCTTTAGTACTCTTTGCGTGCACTACAGTTTGCTACTAACTTTTGCCACGTTGTGCTTCTACTAATCCCCCTTTCGCCCAAAAGCTAACTAGTAACCTCCTTTTGCACAGCACAACTTGCTAATAACCTCCTGCTGCCAACTACAGCTTGCTAATAACCTCCTTCTGCACAGCACAATTTGCTAATAAGCGGCGTCAGGTAGGTTACTTATCTTTCTTTCACTGTAGTATCTCCATAACATCCTTTCATGCAGTTCTGCTTCCTGGTGACCTCCTTTCGCGCTGTACAACTTGCTAATAGCTTCCTGATGCTTTGATCATCTTGTTGATAACGTTTTACTCAATAGAGCTTGCTATTAACTTTTACCTGTATCAGCTTGCTACTAAGCTTCCAGTACCGCTTACTAGTAACAACCCTTCTGACAATACGCATGCTAATACTTCCTTGTGCCAGTACCACTTGCAAGCTGCCTGCTTTTACCTGGTACAGCTTTTTAGAAACCAGCTAATGTCTAGTACATTTTTTTCTAGTAAATTGTGTTTGCCCTGCACACACTTGCTTAGAACCTCACTTTGCCAAGTATAGCTTGCTAATAACCATCTGCTCCCTACAGCTTGCAATGACGTACTTTTCCCAATACAGCTAGCTAATACCTTTTTGTCAAAGAACAGCTCATTAATAACCTCTTTTTACACAATACAGCTTGCTAGTAGCATCAGTTTTACCCAGTACAACTCGCTACTAAACGTTCTCCCTTCTAGCTCAGCTTGCTACAAACTTTTGACCGTGTACAGCTTATATGAAACCCTCCTTCGCTGTAGTTTACTTAAAACCTCCTTTTCCAAGTACAGCTTGCTTTAGTACTCTTTGCGTGCACTACAGTTTGCTACTAACTTTTTGCCACGTTGTGCTTCTACTAACCTCCTTTCGCCCACTAAACTAACTATAACCTCCTTTTGCACAGCACAACTTGCTAATAACCTCTGCTGCCAACTACAGCTTGCTAATAACCTCCTTCTGCAAGCACAATTTGCTAATAAGCGGCGTCAGGTAGCTTACTTATCTTTCTTTCTCTGTAGTATCTCCATAACATCCTTTCATGCAGTTCTGCTTCCTGGTGACCTCCTTTCGCGCTGTACAACTTGCTAACAGCTTCCTGATGCTTTGGTCATCTTGTTGATAACGTTTTACTCAATAGAGCTTGCTATTAACTTTTACCTGTATCAGCTTGCTACTAAGCTTCCAGTACCGCTTACTAGTAACAACCCTTCTGACAATACGCATGCTAATATCTTCCTTGTGCCAGTACCACTTGCAAGCTGCCTGATTTTACCTGGTACATCTTTTTAGAAACCAGCTAATGTCTAGTACATTTTCTTTCTAGTAAATTGTGTTTGCCCTGCACACAATTGCTTATAAGCTCACTTTGCCAAGTATAGCTTGCTAATAACCATCTGCTCCCTGCAGCTTGCAATCACGTACTTTTCCCCAGTACAGCTAGCTAATACCTTTTTGTCAAAGAACAGCTCATTAATAACCTTTCTACACAGTACAGCTTGCTAGTAGCATAGTTTTACCCAGTACAACCGCTACTAACGTTCTCCCTTCTAGCTCAGCTTGCTACAAAGCTTATGACGTGTACGGCTTACATATAAACCCTCCTTCACAATGTAGTTTCCTTAAAAACCTTCTTTTCCAAGTACAGCTTGCTTTAGTACTCTTTGCGTGCACTGCAGTTTGCTACTAACTTTGTGCCGTTGTGCTTCTACTAATCTCCTTTCGCCCAATCAAGCTAACTAGTAACCTACGTTTACACAGCACAACTTGCTAATAACCTTCTGCTGCTAACTACAGCTTGCTAATAACCTCCTTCTGCATAGCATAATTTGCTAATAAGCGGCGTAAGGTAGGTTACTTATCTTTCTTTCACTGTAGTATCTCCATAACATCCTTTCATGCAGTTCTGCTTCCTGGTGACCTCCTTTCGCGCTGTACAACTTGCTAATAGCTTCCTGATGCTTTGATCATCTTGTTGATAACGTTTTACTCAATAGAGCTTGCTATTAACTTTTACCTGTATCAGCTTGCTACTAAGCTTCCAGTACCGCTTACTAGTAACAACCCTTCTGACAATACGCATGCTAATAACTTCTTTGTGCCAGTACCACTTGAAAGCTGCCTGCTTTTACCTGGTACAGCTTTTTAGAAATCAGCTAATGTCAAGTACATTCTTTTTCTAGTAAATTGTGTTTGCCCTGCACACACTTGCTTAGAACCTCACTTTGCCAAGTATAGCTTGCTAATAACCATCTGCTCCCTATAGCTTGCAATGACGTACTTTTCCACAATACAGCTAGCTATTACCTTTTTTGTCAAAGACCAGCTCATTAATAACCTTCTTTTTACACAATACAGCTTGCTAGTAGCGTCATGTTTCCCAGTACAACTGCTACTAAAGTTCTCCCTTCTAGCTCGGCTTCCTACAAATCTTTTGCCGTGTACAGCTTATATGCAAACCCTCCTTCGCTGTGTAGTTTACTTAAAACCTCCTTTTCGAAATACAGCTTGCTTTAGTACTCTTTGCGTGCACTACAGTTTGCTACTAACTTTTTGCCACGTTGTGCTTTTACTAACCCCCTTTCGCCCACTAAACCTAACACTAACCTCCTTTTGCACAGCACAACTTGCTAATAACCTCTGCTGCCAACTACAGCTTGCTAATAACCTCCTTCGGCATAGCACAATTTGCTAATAAGCGGCGTCAGGTAGCTTACTTATCTTTCTTTCACTGTAGTATCTCCATAACATCCTTTCATGCAGTTCTGCTTCCTGGTGACCTCCTTTCGCGCTGTACAACTTGCTAATAGCTTCCACTTGCTTTGATCATCTTGTTGATAACGTTTTACTCAATAGAGCTTGCTATTAACTTTTACCTGTATCAGCTTGCTACTAAGTGTCCAGTACCGCTTACTAGTAACAACCCTTCTGCCCAGTACGCATGCTAATACCTTCCTTGTGCCAGTACCTCTTCCAAGGTGCCTGCTTTTACCTGGTACAGCTTTTTAGAAACCAGCCAATGCCTAGTACATTTTTTTCTTGTAAATTGTGTTTGCCCTGCACACACTTGCTTAGAACCTCACTTTGCCAAGTATAGCTTGCTAATAACCATCTGCTCTTAGCAGCTTGCAAAGAACTACTTTTCGCCAGTACAGCTAGCTAATACCCTTTTTTTCAGCTCATTAATAATCTCCTTTTTACACAATAGAGCTTGCTTGTAACATCGTTTTAGCCAGTACAGCTGCTACTAACGTTCTACTACCAACGTTCTACTTTCTAGCTCAACTTGCTACAAAGCTTTTACAGTGGACAGCTTATATGTAAACCCTGCTTCGCTGCATTGCTTACTTAAAACCTCCTTTTCCATGTACAGTTTGCTTTAGTACTCTTTGCGTGCACTACAGTTTGCTACTAACTTTTCGCCACGTTGTGCTTCTACTAACCCCCTTTCGCCCACTAAAGCTAACTAGTAACCTCCTTTTGCACAGCACAACTTGCTAATAACCTCCTGCTGCCCACTACAGCTTGCTAATAACATCTAGCGTGATACAGCTTACTAATATCCTCCTTTTGCCCACTGCAACCTGCTAATAATCTGTTTCCCTGCTGTAACACTTGCATGTATTGCCCTGTCTTTCACCATGCAACACTTACACTTGTTTTGGGGTTTGTGCCCTGCTTTACGCTTGCACTTGTTGTTCGTCGTTTCGTCCTGTAATGTTTGCACTAGTGTTTGCATTGCTGCATGTGATTTTAATCATCTCTGATAAGTAAACCTACTGGGCCTCTTTTGGCTCATGACTTTTGTCTTTCATTCTTTTTCAGATTTTCGGTGGAGGAGACAGACGCCGTCAGGTAGGTTTACTTATCTTTCTTTCTATGTAGTATCTCGATAACATCCTTTCATGCACTTCTGCTTCTTCATGACCTCCTTTCGCGCTGTACAACTCGCTAAAAGCTTCTGTTGCTTTGGTCATCTTGTTGATAACGTTTTACTCAATAAAGCTTGCTATTAACTTTTACCTGTATCAGCTTGCTACTAAGTGTCCAGTACCACTTACTAGTAACAACCCTTCTGCTCAATACGCATGCTAATAACTTCCTTGTGCCAGTACCTCTTGCAAGCTGCCTGCTTTTACCTGGTACAGCTTTTTAGAAACCAGCTAATGTCTAGTACATTTTTTTTCTAGTAAATTGTGTTTGCCCTGCACACAATTGCTTATAAGCTCACTTTGCCAAGTATAGCTTGCTAATAACCATCTGCTCCCTGCATCTTGCAATGACGTACTTTTCCCCAGTACAGCTAGCTAATACCTTTTTTGTCAAAGACCAGCTCATTAATAACCTTATTACACAGAACAGCTTGCTAGTAGCATAGTTTTACCCAGTACAACCGCTACTAACGTTCTCCCTTCTAGCTCAGCTTGCTACAAAGCTTATGACGTGTACGCCTTACATATAAACCCTCCTTCGCAATGTAGTTTCCTTAAAACCTCCTTTTCCAAGTACAGCTTGCTTTAGTACTCTTTGCGTGCACTACAGTTTGCTACTAACTTTGTGCCACGTTGTGCTTCTACTAACCCCCTTTCGCCCACTAAAGCTAACTAGTAACCTCCTTTTGCACAGCACAACTTGCTAAAAACCTTCTGCTGCCAACTACAGCTTGCTAACAACCTCATTCTGCAAAGCACAATTTGCTAATAAGGGGCGTCAGGTAGCTTACTTATCTTCCCCTCTCTGTAATATATCCATAACATCCTTTCATGCAGTTCTACTTCCTGGTGACCTCCTTTCGCGCTGTACAACTTGCTAATAACTTCCTGATGCTTTGATCATCTTGTTGATAACGTTTTACTCAATAGAGCTTGCTATTAACTTTTACCTGTATCAGCTTGCTACTAAGCTTCCAGTACCGCTTACTAGTAACAACCCTTCTGCGCAAAACGCATGCTAATATCTTCCTTGTGCCAGTATCTCTTGCAAGCAGCCTGCTTTTACCTGGTACATCCTTTTAGAAACCAGCGAATGTCTAGTACATTTTTTTCTAGTAAATAATGTTTGCCCTGCACACACTTGCTTAGAACCTCACTTTGCCAAGTATAGCTTGCTAATAATCATCTGCTCCCAACAGCTTGCAACGAACTACTTTTCCCCAGTACAGCTAGCTAATAACCTTTTTTCAAAGAACAGCTCATGAATAACCTCCTTTTTACACAATAGAGCTTGCATGTAACATCGTTTTACCCAGTACAGCTGCTACCAACGTTCTACTACCAGTATTCTACATTCTAGCTCAACTTGCTACAAAACTTTTACAGTGGACAGCTTATATGTAAACCGTCCTTCGCTGTATAGTTTACTTAAAACCTCCGTTTCCAAGTACAGCTTGCTTTAGTACTCTTTGTGTGCACTACAGTGTGCTACTAACTTTTTGCTACGTCTTGCTCCTACTAACCGCCTCTCGCCCAATAAAGCTTACTAGTAACCTCCTTCTGCACAGCACAACTTGCTAATAACCTTCTGCTGCCAACTACAGCTTGCTAATAATCTCCTTCTGCATAGCATAATTTGCTAATAGGCGGCGTCAGGTAGGTTACTTATCTTTCTTTCACTGCAGTTCTGCTTCCTGGTGACCTCCTTTCGCGCAGTACAACTTGCGAATAGCTTCCTGATGCTTTGATCATCTTGTTGATAACGTTTTACTCAATAGAGCTTGCTATTAACTTTTACCTGTATCAGCTTGCTACTAAGCGTCCAGTACCACTTACTAGTAACAACCCTTCTGACAATACGCATGCTAATAACTTCCTTGTGCCAGTACCTCTTGCAAGCTGCCTGCTTTTACCTGGTACAGCTTTTTACAAACCAGCTAAATGTCAAGTACATTTTTTTTGTAGTAAATTGTGTTTGCCCTGCACACACTTGCTGATAACCTCACTTTGCCAAGTATAGCTTGCTAATAACCATCTGCTGCCTACAGTTTGGAATGACATACTTTCCCCCAATACAGCTAGCTAATACCTTTTTTGTCAAAGACCAGTTCACTAATAACCTTCTTTTTACACAGTACAGCTTGGTATTAGCGTCGTGTTTCCCAGTACAACTGCTACTAACGTTCTCCCTTCTAGTTCAGCTTGCTACAAATCTTTTGCTGTGTACAGCTTATATGTAAACCCTCCTTCACTGTGCAGTTTACTTTAAAAATCCTTTTCCAAGTACAGTTTGCTTTAGTACTCTTTGCGTGCACTACAGTTTGCTACTAACTTTTTGCCACGTTGTGCTTCTACTAACCCCCTTTCGCCCACTAAAGCTAACTAGTAACATACTTTTGCACAGTACAACTTGCTAATAACCTTCTGCTGCCAACTACAGCTTGCTAATAACTCCTTCTGCACAGCACAATTTGCTAATAAGCGGCGTCAGGTAGGTTACTTATCTTTCGTTCACTGTATTATCTCCAGAACATCCTTTCATGCAGTTCTGCTTCCTGGTGACCTCCTTTCGCGCTGTACAACTTGCTAATAGCTTCCTGATGCTTTGATCATCTTGTTGATAACGTTTTACTCAATAGAGCTTGCTATTAACTTTTACCTGTATCAGCTTGCTACTAAGCGTCCAGTACCGCTTACTAGTAACAACCCTTCTGCCCAATACGCATGCTAATAACTTCCTTGTGCCAGTACCTCTTGCATGCTGCCTGCTTTTACCTGGTACAGCTTTTTAGAAACCAGCCAATGTCTAGTACATTTTTTTCTTGTAAATTGTGTTTGCCCTGCACACACTTGCTTAGAACCTCACTTTGCCAAGTATAGCTTGCTAATAATCATCTGCTCCCAACAGCTTGCAAAGTACTACTTTTCCCCAGTACAGCTAGCTAATACCCTTTTTTCAAAGAACAGCTCATTAATAACCTCCTTTTTACACAATAGAGCTTGCTTGTAACATCGTTTTACCCAGTACAGCTGCTACTAACGTTCTTCTACCAACGTTCTACTTTCTAGCTCAACTTACTACAAACTTTTACCATGGACAGCTTATATGTAAACCCTCCTTTGCTGTATTGTTTACTTTAAACCTTCTTTTCCAAGTACAGCTTGCTTTAGTACTCTTTGCGTGCACTACAGTGTGCTACTAACTTTTTGCCACGTCGTGCTTCTACTAACCCCCTTTCGCCCACTAAAGCTAACTAGTAACCTCCTTTTGCACAGCACAACTTGCTAATAACCTCCTGCTGCCCACTACAGCTTGCTAATAACATCTAGCGTGATAAGCTTACTAATATCCTCCTTTTGCCCACTGCAACCTGCTAATAATCTGTTTCCCTGCTGTAACACTTGCATGTATTGTTCTATCTTTCACCATGCAACACTTACACTTGTGTTTGGGGTTTGTGCCCTGCTTTACGCTTGCACTTGTTGTTCGTCGTTTCGTCCTGTAATGCTTGCGCTAGTGTTTGCTACACTACACCTGTTTTAATCATTTCTGGATAGGTATACCTGCTGGGCCTCTTTTGGCTCATGTTTTTTGTCTTTCATCTTTTCCAGATGTTTGGAAGAGACAGACCCCGTCAGATAGGTTAGTTATCTTCTTTCTATGTAGTATCTTGATAACATCCTTTCATGCACTTCTGCTTCCTGGTGACCTCCTTTTGCGCTGTACAACTTGCTGATAGCTTCCTGCTGCTTTGATCATCTTGTTGATGACGTTTTACTCAATAGAGCTTGCTAATAAATTTTACCTGTATCAGCTTGCTACTAAGTGTCCTGTACCGCTTACTAGTAACAACCTTCTGCTCAGTACGCATGCTAATAATCTCCTTGTGCCAGTACCTCTTGCAAGCAGCCTGGTTTTACCCAGTACAGTTTTTTAGAAACCAGCTAATGTCTAGTACATTTTTCTAGTAAATTGTGTTTGCCCTGCACAACTTGCTTAGAACCTCACTTTGCCAAGTATAGCTTGCTAATAACCTTCTGCTCCCTACAGCTTGCAATGACCTACTTTTCCCCAGTACAGCTAGCTAATCCCTTTTTTTTTAAAGAACAGCTCATTAATAACCTCCTTTTTACACAGTAGAGCTTGCTTGTAACATCATTTTACCCAGTACGGCTGCTACTGACGTGCTACTTTCTAGCTCAACTTGCTACAAAGCTTTTGCCGTGGACAGCTTATATGTAAACCCTCCTTCACTGTATAGTTTACTTTAAACCTCCTTTTCCAAGTACGGCTTGCTTTAGTACTCTTTGCGTGCACTACAGTTTGCTACTAACGTTTTGCCACGTCGTGCTTCTACTAACCCCCTTTCGCCCGCTAAAGCTAACTACTAACCTCCTTTTGCACAGCACAACTTAGATAAGATAATGTTGCTTATAGCCCAGCCGACCGCAAGGGGCTACATCAGGGCTGTCACCACGTTAAAATCAACTTGCAAGTCATTTAAAAAAAAAAAAAAAAAAACACCTTTCACACATCTCTTTAAAAGACATCTTCTAGAAACGCACCAGAAACTTCGTTAAAAATCTTTCATCCGTAAAATCTTAAATCAGATGAAAAACGTTAATCCCTCTCAAAAACTCGAAGATCACGTCAGGCGGGACATCCCTGAACAGGATTTTCATGGACTCGGCTGTAAAATGTTTGTGTCTCACATCGTGCAAGTCCCAACACTCTAAAAGAATATGTTTCATTGTGAGTGGCACATGACATGGAATGCACCACGGAGCTTCTTCACTCTTTAAAAGGTACGAATGGGTAAAATACTAATAACCTCCTGCTGCTCACTACAGCTTGCTAATAACCTCCTTCTGCACAGCACAACTTGCTAATAATCTCCTGCTGTCCACTGCAGCTTGCTAATAACCTCTAGCGTGATAGAGCTTACTAATATCCTCCTTTTGCCCACTGCAACCTGCTAATAATCTGTTTCCCCGCTGTAACACTTGCATGTATTGCCCTGTCTTTCACCATGCAACACTTACACTTGTGTTTGGGGTTTGTGCCCTGCTTTACGCTTGCACTTGTTGTTCGTCGTTTCGTCCTGTAATGTTTGCGCTAGTGTTTGCTACACTACACCTGTTTTAATCATTTCTGGATAAGTAAACCTACTGAGCCTCTTTTGGCTCATGTTTTTTGTCTTTCATCGTTTCCAGATATTTGTTGGAGGAGACAGACGCCGTCAGGTAGGTTACTTATCTTTCATTCTGTATAGTATCTTGAAAACATCCTTTCATGCAGTTCTGCTTCCTGGTGATCTCCTTTTGCGCAGTGCAACTTGCTGATAGCTTCCTGTTGCTTTGATCATCTTGTTGATAACGTTTTACTCAATAGAGCTTGCTATTAACTTTTACCTGTATCAGCTTGCTTCTAAGTGTCCAGTGCCTCTTATTAGTAACAACCTTCTGCCCAATACGCATGCTAATAACCTCCTTGTGCCAGTACCTCTAGCAAGCTGCCTGCTTTTACCCGGTACACCTTTTTTAGAAACCAGCTAATGTCTAGTACACTTTTCTAGTAACGTGTGTTTGCCCTGCACAGTTTGCTTATAACCTCACTTTGTCAAGTATAGCTTGCAAAAGAAAAAAAAAAAGGACCGCCTTTACAAAACCAAAAAAGAAAAAAGAGCCAAAAATGAAAGAA
>JAMYXO010004164.1:7500-18077 GCA_033310375.1 Conus canariensis | reverse complement strand
AGTCCGTAACGCTTAAAACCACGACCCGTCAGATTCCGAAACCCTTTCATCCCGGGGTTTGTGGGGTTTATTTCAGGGGGGGGGGCGGATTTAAAGAATTCTTTTTCATTTTCCACAAGGTCAGACTCTAGGCTGATGGTGGGGGGAGAAGAAGATGAACCCAGTGTCCGCCCATGTCTAGGCAAATATGTCGGGCCTTTTCCCTCGGTCTATCATGCTTTTGACACTCTTTTTTTTTGTGGGGGGGGGGGGGGGAAAAAAAACATCCCACGCACGCTGCATCCCAAAAAACCCAACACACACGCGCCCCACACACACACACACACACACACAAAACACACACACACACACACACACACCACACACACCCCCCCGCACGCCCCACCCCCGCACAAACACCAAAACACACACACACACACACCACACACACACACACACACAAGGATCACCACCCCCCTATTCACCCCAACAACCAAACATGCACACAAACACAAGTTTCAAACAATACCCCCCACCCCCAACACGCACGCACCACGCAGCCCCTCACCAAAATTTGGAATCCAAATTAACATGTTCTCAGTTGCAGCACATCCTGTTTGTGAAATACAGTAACAAAGATGTTATGACGCATAAAGCACTGGAGCCATGACTGAATAAATAATTCATGAATAGACACACATTATTTAATAAGTCGTTTGATCAGTAAACGTCAGCAACTGACGATAATTTCCACAGGGTTCGTGCAGTCCCCAGGGTTCAATTCGGAGTCCATGATTCACCATCCCTTGGGTCCCCCTGTCATGGCGGCCACACTGACCGTGCCTACATCTCACGTGATCATGCTCAGTGACCTGCACGTGGAAATCGATTATTCATCACAACTCAGTCTGTACAGTCACTACCAAGATGCCAAACGATTGCTGTGGACACTGCAATACAACGATAAGGTTTCCTTGCCGGAAATTTACAACCACACCGAAGAATTGTACTTTCAGTTCAAGTCCGTAACGCTTAGACCACGATCCGTCAGATTCCGAAACCCTTTCATGCCGGTTTGTGCAGTTTATTTCATGTTTGGCGGATTCAGAATTCTCTTCAGTTTCCACAAGGTCAGACTCTATGCATGATGGTAGGGAGAAGAAGATGAACCCAGTGTCCGCCCATGTCTATGCAAATATGTCTGCCTTTTCCTCGGTCTATCAGTGCTTTTGACACTCTTTTGTGTGTGAACATACACGCACGCGTGCATGCACAAAACACACACACACGCGCACACACACACACACACACACACACACACACACACACACACACACACACCCACAAGCACGCACGCACACACGCACAAACACACAAACACACACACACACACACACACACACACACACACACACAATGATCACCACCCACTATTCATCCTAACATACACAAACATGCACACTAACACATAGTTATCACACACACATACGCACGCACGCACGCACGCAAGCACGCACGCACACACGCACGCACACATACACATACAGAGAAAGAGAGAGAGAGAGAGAGAGAGAGAGAGGGGGGGGGGCAGCATTACATTACAACACGTGGGTATTTTTGTCCCGTGATTCTAAGCGTGTACTTGCAAGCCCATTCAGGGGGCAGGGGAGTTTAAGGTGTGTGTGTGTGTGTGTGTGTGTGTGTGTGTGTGTGTGTGTGTGTGGTTGTGTGTGTGGAAGGCATTGGCGTCTCTCCAGCAATCTCTGTTTATCCAGGAAAGGGAACTGGTCTCATTCACTGGATGATCTTTGAGGAAACTCCCATTTTCGACCAGTTCTGTGGCAGTTTGATGCACCAGGCAGTGCCAAAGGCATTTCTGATGTCAAAGAATGATGTGACCATCCGTGTGATCAAACATGTCCACATAGCGAAACTGCTGTCGGTTGCTAGTCCCGCTGATCTCCCCTTTGGTGGCGTAGTTAAACCAACAGAGCTCTCACTGGAGAAGGATTGTCTTCCACGCACGCCCTCTTCCCTTCAAACAGAAAAATGTCTCTTCAAGTTCAGTATTTAACCAAGACAGGTTTTGAAGTTTACTGCACCTCTTGTCTGAAAATGGAAGGAATTTGGGTCCAGGTTTTCTTATTATTTCTATCATTTTTCCATATTCTGATTTTACCTGTTAGCCATTGAGCTTGTGGAATGGCGTCTTGTCTTTCGGAAATTGTGATTTAAAAGCGATTCGTAATCCTTGTGGGTTCTTATTCCCAGTTGTTAATCCCCACACTGTGTCATTTTACATTTCCCCATCATGATTTTTTTAGACAAATATCAGTGTGCAGTTGCATTTAAAATTCTTATTCCCTCTTCCACCGAGTGCACTTGTTTGTCCCCCCCCCCCACCCCCCTTGTTTTCGTGTTTGTGTGTTGTTAGGAGGGGAGGGAGGGGCTGACACTTTCCATATACGCTAAAGGAACTGCTTGACTTCCATGAGTTCCCTTTGAGCCAGTATGGACGTGCCTCTGAACAGCAGGTAACCAGGAATCGCCAACAAGCCTGATCAGTACTTCACAGAGCGAAACAGCTGTGGCTTGTTGGTACTATTGACCCACCTTTCAGAGGAGCAAGAAAATTGGTACAGCACTCACCGGAGAAAGATCAATTCCTATGCCCCCTTCCTCTTACACGAAAATCTGTCTTGTAAAGTTATGTGTTAAACATGGTGCCTATTTTGATGTTTGCTCCTTTTCGTATTTGAAAACTGAAGGCATCAGGGTCCAGGTTCAATTATTGTTATTACAGTACATATTTTTGCAAGTTCTGTATCAACCTCTGTGTCCTTTATTATTGTAGAGCGGCGTCCGCGTTTAAAACCTGAGAGAAAACTTTTGAAGAAATGCCGCTCTCCCCATATGATTTTATCTGACGTATGTATTATTATGTTAGTGTGTGCACGCGTGTGTGTGGCTTTTCTTTCCTCCTGAAATTGTTTCTTGCTTGTTGCACTTGGTTGTAAGGTAGACAACAGGAAGAGTGGTGTTGGTGTATAATTTTTGAGAAGGGTAAACACATCGTTACAAACGGTTCGACTTTACTTATTACCTTCATAATTACCACCAACATCCGTTGAATCAGATTTACTTGTCTTGAGCTGATTGCTTTGTATGTGTCCACTTTCTCGTGCCGTTTTCTTTCTTAAAACAAATGACACGTGCACAAATCGAGCAATGATTCAGGAAGTATTTTTAAGGTATTAGAACAAGGTAGAAACGATCCAGAGAAGCACCGTCTTCACCTGCCCTGCTCTAAAGGCAGGTGAAGACAGTGCTTCTCTGGGTCCTCCCCAGCACCTTGGGGTGTTTCTTCTTCTTCTTAGAACAAGGTAGAAACGACAAGAAACTTTCAGAGAGCATTTTGACTCATAAAACATGCTGGTTCTCAATTCTTCCAGACAGTTCCACGTATTCTAATTGGCAGTGCTATGTCATAATTCTTGAACCTTCTAGAATTCTCCATGATTGTTGATAGGCTGTACTGCCTTATGCTTCGAGAACTTTTGATTTCATGATCTATGAGTAATTGACAAAAGGAGAGAACAAGAGTGATGTGAAGAGACTGAATGTATAAGTGTTTCAGAGGGGCACTTTCTTGTTTTGTGACAGGCGTTGACTGTTGAATCGTGAGTTTTCCGTTATAACTGAATACTGTGAACTTGTTATCAGAGTGAACTTTTACTCTCCCTGGATATATCCATCGATACATTGTGTGCGTGTGTGCGTGCGTGTGTGCGTACGCGCGCATATATATATATTATATTATATATATATATATATATATATATATATATATGTTATATTAAAAGCAAGTTAAAATCAAGCTTCTAAAAACATCTACAAATTTGTTTCACGCTGTGCGGTCGTCAGGATGTGATGAGCTTGTGTTGCCAGTGCCACGTATATATATAGCTAGCTGGTTTGCTGTTGTTTTTTTCCCGTGCTACATGTGTTTCTCAGGTGTTGGTTTTTTTCGCTGATAGGAACTTCCATCTGTGTCTGCAATTGTTAACCATTTCTGTTCTAACATTTAGAGTTGCCAACTGTGGTTTACATAGTATAATGTATTTCTCTGTTAGGCATAGATTGCATTTTTTGAAATGTTGTTGTATGATGCTGCTCTTTTTAAAATTTTCCAAGATATGTTGTAGTCTATGTTTTTTTCTTTAAGTTTCCAAATGTATTTACTCAATTCTGTTTGGTTTTTGTATCTTTCTTTGTTGAATGATTGTTTATGGTTTGCATATCTAGTTTTGAATTGGTTTTCCATGATACCTACATATGTTTCTTTTGCGTTCTCTGATGTTACAGTGGCTTGGTACACAATGTTGTTATAAAGGCATTTGTTGCTTAGGGGGCACTGTTCTTTTTTGGTACAGTTACAAGATTTCCTTTCGTTACCCTCCTTTTTTTCTGTGCTGCTTTTCATTTTGTTTGCTGAATCGATGGCATTTTTAAGGTTCGGCATACATGAATATGATAATTTGATGTTGTTTTTGTTGAATATCTTGAATAATTTATGGTCTTTTGGGAAAGATGATGTCAAGATTTTAAAGAATTCTTTCCCTACATTTGTTTTAACTCTTGCATCATATGGGGGATTGTACCATATGATATTCCTTTTCCTGTTCTTTCTGCATCTTTTTGTATCATTGTCTGGATCGTATCTTAGTTTGTAATTGTAGCCACTTGTATGTAACGCCTCTTGGTATTCAGCTGTAGCGTTGTTGAATACTGTTTCGTTACATGACAAATTGGATAGTCTTTTATTTATGCTTTTGGGTATTGTTTTCAGTATGGAGGGTGGGTGATTGCTTTTGATGTTTACATAAACAGGCGTGTCATTTGGTTTCTTGTATGGTTTATATGTGTGTTGGTTGAGGTCTAACGTTATGTCTAAATAGTTCACTATCTTTTTGTTTGCTTCTATTGTGATTTTTAAGTTTTGGTTGTGGAAAATTTTACACAATTCTTTTTTCTTATTTTCAATATTTCTAGGGTTGTCATTCAGAGCGGCAAGGCCGTCATCCCTGTACAGTCCAGTTTGTTTTCCAAGTTTTTTTTGAATATTGGATAACATGAATAGTCCGACAAGTTCGCAAGTTTCGGCACCATCGTATGATCCCATTGTGACATCGAAAGTTGAATTCCTGCTTGTGTTCTTAATCCAGGTTTCATTTTTATTGTGCAGTAAAGTTTTCTTTGTGTGGAAAATGATTTCCATTTCTGACCCTGATATTTCTGTGTACTTGTTGGCAAATTTTATAGCTTTAGTTAGTAGCTTTTCATCTATAGATGGGTAGAAATCTACTATGTCAAATGTTATAAAAACTGTATTTTCTTGTTTATTGAGGTTTTTGAACCATTGTATTACTTCATATGTGTTTTTCCAGAGATTGAGTTCAGTGTTTTCTTTTATGTTTTTTATGGTTTTCTCTAAGATTTTTTTACTAATTTTCCCTAGTTCAGATTTGGAAGGGTTTATCAGTCTACATGTTGGGTTGTTCAAGAAATTGGGTTTGTGGTCTTTAAGTGTAATAAAGGCTTCTCTAGCTGCTGTGGTCTCTACTCTGTCACTTAGGTCCATTTGGTGCACAAGTTCCTTTTCTTTCTTTCTGATGTGATCATATGTAGCCTTGTCAGCCTTTCTGTAATTTTTCTGGATATTTTTATCAAGGAGTTTTGAGTACTCTTCAGGTTCTATTTTGTAAAAGTTATTGGTTTTATCTGCCTTCACAAATATTTTGGTGTCATTTTGAATTTGTTTAATTTCCTTTTCTAACGCTGATTGAAATTTGTTATTAGATTTTTTTAAATCTATGTTGGCTAACATTCTTCTCATTTTTTCTTCAAATGTTTTCATTTCTTCAATGGCTGGTGGTACTCGCCATGACTTGAAGTCGTATGTATTTTTATCCTCTTTTTTAGCGTTGGGGTTTAAAAAGAAAATGCTTTCCATCTCATATTTTTGATGAATTTTTCCGTTTGTCCTATCATTTTCTTCATGTAGCACTGGGGTTTAGCTAACGGAATGTTTTTGATGGATTGTTTAAAGTTGATTTTTTCCATTTTAAAATTTGCTGATTCAAAGTGCTCAACGTATGGAGCAGTTAAGAGAATGGTACTGAGGATCAGCGCAATCTTAAAAACAGTGCTCAACCACAGTGGGAGCGACATTTGTTATATTAAAAGCAAGTTAAAATCAAGCTTCTAAAAACATCTACAAATTTGTTTCACGCTGTGCGGTCTTGTATAAACCATACAAGGTCTTGTATAAACCATACAAGAAACCAAATGACACGCCTGTTTATGTAAACATCAAAAGCAATCACCCACCCTCCATACTGAAAACAATACCCAAAAGCATAAATAAAAGACTATCCAATTTGTCATGTAACGAAACAGTATTCAACAACGCTACAGCTGAATACCAAGAGGCGTTACATACAAGTGGCTACAATTACAAACTAAGATACGATCCAGACAATGATACAAAAAGATGCAGAAAGAACAGGAAAAGGAATATCATATGGTACAATCCCCCATATGATGCAAGAGTTAAAACAAATGTAGGGAAAGAATTCTTTAAAATCTTGACATCATCTTTCCCAAAAGACCATAAATTATTCAAGATATTCAACAAAAACAACATCAAATTATCATATTCATGTATGCCGAACCTTAAAAATGCCATCGATTCAGCAAACAAAATGAAAAGCAGCACAGAAAAAAAGGAGGGTAACGAAAGGAAATCTTGTAACTGTACCAAAAAAGAACAGTGCCCCCTAAGCAACAAATGCCTTTATAACAACATTGTGTACCAAGCCACTGTAACATCAGAGAACGCAAAAGAAACATATGTAGGTATCACGGAAAACCAATTCAAAACTAGATATGCAAACCATAAACAATCATTCAACAAAGAAAGATACAAAAACCAAACAGAATTGAGTAAATACATTTGGAAACTTAAAGAAAAAAACATAGACTACAACATATCTTGGAAAATTTTAAAAAGAGCAGCATCATACAAAAACATTTCAAAAAAATGCAATCTATGCCTAACAGAGAAATACATTATACTATGTAAACCACAGTTGGCAACTCTAAATGTTAGAACAGAAATGGTTAACAATTGCAGACACAGATGGAAGTTCCTATCAGCGAAAAAAACCAACACCTGAGAAACACATGTAGCACGGGAAAAAAACAACAGCAAACCAGCTAGCTATATATATACGTGGCACTGGCAACACAAGCTCATCACATCCTGACGACCGCACAGCGTGAAACAAATTTGTAGATGTTTTTAGAAGCTTGATTTTAACTTGCTTTTAATATAACAAATGTCGCTCCCACTGTGGTTGAGCACTGTTTTTAAGATTGCGCTGATCCTCAGTACCATTCTCTCTCTCTCTCTCTCTCTCTCTCTCTATATATATATATATTATATATATATATCAATGTGATTAAAATTCCAAAAACGATTTTGAGAGTGCTCAACCCCTTGGGGAGCAACATTTGTTAAAATAAGGTTTGAAAAACAGTCTACAAATTTGTTTCTAGCTTTGCGCTATCGTCAGGATGATTTTGGTTTGCCCACCGCCGGTGTTCTATAGCGTGTGGGCTCCCGTTTGCGGTTGTTTGCACGTGCGGGTTGGCTGCACGTGTTTTTTGAAGTTTTCAGGTTTTCGTTTTGGGTGTGTTCACTAACAACGATTTCCATTTATGCCTGCAGTTGTTTACTATTTCTGTTTTGGTGTTTAGAGTTGCTAAGTGTGGTTTGCATAGTATTAACCATTTTTCAGTTAAACATAGGTTGCACCTTTTTGAAATATTGCTGTATGATGATGCTCTTTTTATGATTTTCCAGGATATATTGTAATTTGTTTTTGCGTCTTTAAGTTTCCAGATATATTTACTCAGTTCTGTTTGGTTTTTGTATTTTTCTTTATTAAATGACTGTTTGTGGTTTGCATATCTGGTTTTGAAGTGGTTTTCAGTGATCCCTATGTATGTTTCTTTTTCATTTTCTGATGTCACAGTGGCTTGGTATACAATGTTGTTGTAAAGGCATTTATTGCTTAGGGGGGCACTGCTCCTTTTTGATCAATTGCAAGATTTCCTTTCTTCACCCTTCTTTGCTGTGTTGATTTTTAGGGGGCACTGCTCCTTTTTGATGCAATTGCAAGATTTCCTTTCTTCACCCTTCTTTGCTGTGTTGGTTTTCATTTTGTTAGATGCGTCAATTAAATTTTTGAGGTTGGGCATACATGAATACGATAGTTTGACGGTGTTTTTATATATATATATATATATATATATATTGTGTGTGTGTGTGTGTGTGTGTGTGTGTGTGTGTGTGTGTGTGTGTGTGTTGTGTTTTGCTGCCGCAGATTCAGTCGACACCAGAAAAGCTGGAAGATGGTCAGTGGAACTGCTCAGTGCCTTACTGGCCCCACTTCCAGCCCCACCTGGCCTGTAACCTTAGGGTACAGTGCTCTGGGGGAGAAGATGAAAAACACTGTTGGCACCAGACCTGTGGCCCCGACGGCTTCAAGGTGGATGACCACTGCTATGTACTGGTCAGACCAACCGCACCCCTCGCTCACACCGAGGCCAGGGAGGTCTGCAGAAGGATGGAGGGCCACTTGGCGATGTTCACTTCCAGGGAGAAAATGGAGGCACTGAAGGAGATGGTGTGGGGTCGCAGCCGCAAGTTTGATTTCTATGTGGGACTGAGCACTGCTCCGTTCAGTACTCCATTCATGTACGTTACTTAATACATAGCATCTAGCGTGCAATTATTTACCTAAGTAAGTCAAAGGTTATAGCTTGAATAATTAATCGGATGGTCCATTCAAACATTAATCTCACAAGACAGATAATGGGATGCACACTTTTTATTGAACATAAAACCTTTTAGTCTGCTGCCATCTCTATCCTATAAGGCTGCCATCTCTATCCCGTAAGAATTGATTAACAGTGGGTTAACATCCTAATGCGTTTGAACTTTTCTTGTTGGAAACGTTCCGGCAAGATATTTCTGTCGCTTTAGGAGAACGCTCTGCGTTTATAAGTACATTTGCAATAATGAAATTCAGCAACAAAAGGTCTAGAAGACTAATATATATTCAATATTCAATTAGTAATATTCAATAGATTAAACGTGTATGAATGTTTAAAGGAGATGAAAGAACTGATTATGAATAGTTTGAAGTAATATCGCTTTATTAATTCGTTAATTTTTATTTTGGTCAAAAACGAAACCACAAGGGCCCGTCTCCTTTCTGTTTTGGGCAGTCTTTTGTGGAATTGGCTAAGCGTAGACATTGACTGTCTCATCTTCTGAGCTACTTCATTGTTATCCCCCCGCCCCTACTCCCACATCTTCCCTCCCACCAAACATTCTGACTCCCCATCCGTAGCCATGCCCAGTGTTGTCTTACTGCATGTCCAGAGGGTCATGGGTTCGAATCCCAGCCATGGCTCGTCCCAAGATGGGAAAAAAAAGGGGGCAGCAGAGGGACATCCGGAGTCATGAACCGGGTGTGGCCCAACCCCCTAGAGTGTCAGGAGATAAGGGCCGAAACACTTGCTTGAAGGGGGCTTCTCTTCTGAGGACTCTCTGCTGCCACGCTCTCCACGAGTTTCTTTCTACTGCCGCCCAAGCACCCCATTCACAGGAAGCAGTCAGGAGCGAGCTGTCAAGAGGCAACCCACCAAAAGGCATCCTGCACTGCTACTGCTGCTTCGTTGGTGTTCAGTGGTGCCTGTTCTGATCCAACAAACGCAGCACACCACCTGCTAAGCCCGGTATTGAAGATCATAATCGCTAAGTGGTGCAGCCAACATGAATGAGCGTGCCCTTCGGAAGACGCCACCACGTCATCCAACCGTAGTCCATCCAACCATAGTCCATTCAACCATAGTCCATCCAACCATAGTCCATCCAACCATAGTCCATCCAACCATAGTCCCAATGAGCTTACCAATTTTGCCAATCTCCACATGGATTCACCAAGAACACAGACATGGACAGAAGATCGAAACTGAGGTCACCATGAGCGCTGGGCATGAAGAGCCACAGAACTTTTCACACTTGTTTTTCCATACATTTTAAATGTGATTAATAGCGAACCACCAAGAACACGTAGACAAACAAATCACAAGACAAGACACGACGCGTTTGGACCTCTTAGGTCTTCTTCAGGCAAGATAGAAAACACTCAGGACAACGAAAATGAACGAGCAATCAGTTATCTTCATTCACGTCAGCGCAAGATGGGCGTTGAATGAGTGTTTTGTCTTGTGATTCGTTCGTTTACGTTTTCTGGGCGGTTCGCTATTAATTACATTTGAACTGTGTTTAGATTTCCGCCTGCAGTCGCCTCACTTTGCAACTTGTTTTTCCATGCTGATCGATGAGGATGAAGATGATAAAGATGATGCTATTGAGTATCATTGCAGTCTGAGAGCGCATGACAGGGCTGTAATATGCGTCTATGTTCATAATGTATTCCGGCGTCAGCCAGGTCTGAGAA
>JAMYXO010004164.1:0-2500 GCA_033310375.1 Conus canariensis | reverse complement strand
TAAGAGCGAATAATTCGTATTGTCCATATGATTTTCTTGTAAGCCATATCATGTCAGGACCATTGCTCTTGAACAGACAGAAATCGCTTCTTCCCATTGTGTGGCACTGCGAACATGACTGTTGGTGACTATGTTGACCTTACTGAATGTAGCGAAAGACGAACTGTACATTACATATGTGAGCTGTCAGAGAAATCAGAACAATCTGAAGTTCCCCCACTCGTCTCGCTGCCAGGCTTGGGGAATGGAACCAGCTTCCCACACCAACTTTCCTCATCTTTAATTCGCTGTCCTCACCAGCACTGGAGCTTCAAATTTCTGGCTTGTGACGTCGAAAGTCGCTGCCTGGCCACAGATGACGTCACAGACCTGCATGGGACACGTCACTTTCGTCATGGTGCGAAGCGCCCCCCACTTTATTTCCATTGTACTTTCTCTGTGAGCGGGAGAAGCAAGTTGTGCCGTTCACTCTGGTGTGTGATTCTCGAGAGGACTGTTATGATGGCGGTGATGAAGACTTCTGTACCTATCGGCCATGTCCATCCCACGCCCTCATTCCGTGCGGAAACAGTGGACAGGTGAGTCACTTCGAATGAGACTGTAAACCGCAGTTCCGTATGTGAACGGACGCATGACATCTTGCAGACACATAGATTCCCATCACCAACTTTCGGAAGAAAAGGCTAATTTGGCCGTTGGTATGGATGACACGTTACACATAGCATACACCCTGCGAGAGAAATAGAAAGAATGAAGGAAGCAAGGAAATTGAGTGAACGATGTTGGCTGGATGACACGGGAAACGACTGAATGAAGCGCCGACAGGCAGCTTTTCAGTCGACACCTCCCAGGTAGGCAGCCCGTTGTGTACACGAGAGTGTGGATTGTCAGCGCCTGAAACGTTTGGCAAGACGCTATATAAATGCTATGTTGTTGTTGTTAGTAGAAATGGTGGTAGTAGTAGTAGTAGTGTAGTTAGTAGTAGTAGTAGTACTGCTAGTAGTAGTAGTAGTACTGCTAGTAGAGTAGTAGTAGTAGTAGTAGCAGTAATGTTGTTAGCATTATTAATGCCAAGATAAAGTAAGACGGCAACAAGGTATGGCAAAGAGTTGTCCTGTTTGTACACATACAAGAGGTACACTTCTGTGCAAAAAAAGGTGACATTTCGCGCATCTCAACTGAAGACCAATGCACCACCAAGCAGTTTCGTAATGATTGAATTTAAATATTTACTCTGAAGCAAGTCTCCTACAGCCTCCACACATCAGTTCTGAACGCACAGTGTATGCAAGCCATTTCTCTATACATGAGAGTGTTAATAACCTATGGACACACGCGCAAAGGTATGACCAAACAGGCTATGACCAAACAGCCTCACAGGCAGACCTTATCACGTCATTGCGATGAACTATAGAGGTGTCGTTCAGTTTGAGCTAGTTCCTCATTACCAGCAAACAGAAGCCAATGTAGGTAAAGAACTGGAAATGTCATTCGACTCGCATGTGAGGAACATATGGAGTAGCAGACTGAAAGGCAGAGAGAAGGTGGGGGAGGAAGAGGGTATATAGATACAATTCCGCTAACAACACCTCAGAAAAACACACACACACACACACACACACACACACACACGCAGCACGCGCCGCACGCACGCACGCACACACACACACACACACACACACACACACACACACACACACACACACACTCACTCACTCACTCACTCACACATACACGTTCAAGATGGCGGAAACTGTCAGAAACTAAACTTATGCCTGGCTGAAATTAAGCAATTCTATCAGAACCATGACCAGAATGACAAGATCCAGAAGTCTGCATAAACGTCAAAACAGCCTGACTTCGGAAAAAGAGTCAAGTGAGACGAAAACGTGTGAAGAGCCAGCCTGTTTTCGGGAGTTTTGGAGCGAGCTGCGCTGCAAGCTGTGGACGCTCAAACAGGCCCTAACAACGGAGAAACGAGCAGCGATGAAAATTGTGCAACTGCTTCAGACACAGTAAGTGAAATCAAGCAGCTGAAACAACTGATTGAGAAACTGTGTGAAAGGATTGTTTCATTAGAAAAAAACTGTTAATGAGCAGAACGATCTGATATCTAACTTTGGCAAACCACCAGTAGGGTCTCCAAAAGAGCAATGCAACAGTAAGGCACAGAACGTCAGTTCTAAAAAAAAAATCTAACTCGAGACAAAGCCTCACCTACGCGGAAGCTGCAAGGTCAATCCCACCAACTCTCAGTCCCAAACCGTCAAAAACAACTGGTTCGGGACTGACAGAGCACAAGACCAACAATAAGAAAGAAAGCAAAATAAGAGAGCAGAAAAAAAAAAAAAAAAAAACCTCAGAACCTCCCATCAATAACGTCAAAAGCAAAAATGACGTCAAAGGGCGTTCGACTAGAGCTGAGGAACTCAAGGCGGAAGAAATGCAGGACGTCCCTCTTGTTTTGCTTTTGCACGATTCTGTGTTGACTGGAGTCAAT
>JAMYXO010004163.1:5000-18078 GCA_033310375.1 Conus canariensis | reverse complement strand
AAAGACAGAAAAAACCGACAGAGGCCCAAGAGAGACAGAGAGGGGACAGCCCAGAAAAGAGAAGAGGACCAGGAGAAAACAGCTGACAGAAGACAGCCAGAAAACAGAAAGACAAGAGAAAGACAGCAAGCCCATAAAGATAGACGGGACAGACAAAAAGAAAAAAAAGAAAAGGTTAAAAGGGCAGAGGAGGGAAACTGGTATGGGGGAAGGGGTCCCCAAAAGAAAGAAGTAAAGAGAGGAGAAAGAGAGATGGAAAAATAAAGTAGAGGGGGTGGGAGGAGAGAGGAGACTTTTGAAGGAGATGGGGTTTTGAGGAGAGAAAGAAGAGGAGAGAAAATTACCTTTTTTAATGTTTAAAAAGGTTAGCCCGCAATTTAATTTTTAAAACCTTTGAAAGGAAAAGGGGAAAAAAGCAGAAAAACAAAGAGAGGAAAAGGGGGGAGAGGAAAAAAGGCGGAAAAAAAAAAGAAGGGAGAGGAAAAGAGAGAGAGAGGGGTTGACAAAAAATTTTTTTTTTCCAAAA
This sequence comes from Conus canariensis, assembly GCA_033310375.1. NCBI lineage: Eukaryota > Metazoa > Mollusca > Gastropoda > Neogastropoda > Conidae > Conus > Conus canariensis. Next base: position 17,552 of record JAMYXO010004163.1, on the reverse strand, counting down.
AGGGAAAAGAAATTGTTGACAAAAAAAACCAAAAAGTATGCTTTCTTCAATGTATTTTTTTAAGAAACCAAAACCCCCCCCAAAATTCCCAAATCTTTTTAATTCGGGTTAAAAAAATAGGTTTTTTTATGAAACAAAAAAGGGTGTGTTGTATTCGGGGAGTAGATGGAATTTGTGACACTGTACATGATTAGTATAAAGCTTGTGGGGGTTTGTTGAAATGATGGCACTGTTGCTCATTCCATACGGTATGAACATTGGTGTTTGATTGAAGTCACTATGAATGCACTGGAAACGTTCATGAGATTGTCCGGGGCTACGTTGTAGACAGGCAGCTGAGCAGGAACACTGAGAGTGTCACCGTCTGATGACGCTGACCTTTCTGGAACTGCTTGCAATTTGTCTTGGAACCTGCACTGTCGTCCGATTGGAAGACATCATCAGTCTGTCTTCGCCTCCCACTGCCTACCACTCCACACCATCACAACGACATGGGTGCACACTTTACCACTGCCTACAACTCCAATAGCTGCTTTAGGTTGTTTTTGGGTTTTGGTTTTGTCTGTGCGTAATGCCGCTGACATACATGAACAACCAGACAGACAGACGCAGGGAAAAATCATAAGGCTCATTGCTGAGGACTGGCATTGGTAATAATAATGATAATAATTAATTTCAAAGTGAGATGACTGCAGGTGGACATTTGAAACGAACCTAACAGAAAAAAAGTCCTCCGCCAGATAAAATGGAGCTAAACAAAGAAGACAAACCATGACGCGTTTCGACCTCTGTGGTCTTCTTTCAGGCCAGACAAACAACATTGCAGATAATGAACACGAAAAAGGAACAATCGCTTCTCTCCTCCAATTGAGTGCCAAATGATCATAATGCAGAAATCGACGAAAATGATATGTCAGACACGTATGATTTATGTACAGTGCCTTTTTCAATGATGATTGGCTCAAAGCCAGAGTCATAAGAAACGCTCGTGCAGAAAAACAGATGTCATTAAGAAAGGAATCACCCTCACAAACAGGTTTAAAGCCTACATACTCAATGTCCAGACCCTCTAACAAATGGAACCAAAGCATTTCGTCACAGAGCACGCGCTTTTCTATATATGTAATTATTTATGAGGATTCAGTTCATCGGTGGCATAATGAACTGTTTGGACCAACAGTTTTGTCATCCTTCCAGGGTAGTGGAGAGAGAGAGAGAGAGAGAGAGAGAGAGAGAGAGAGAGAGAGAGAGAGAGAGAGACAGAGAGAGAGAGAGGAGGGGGAGAGAAATCTGCACTGCAATCACACCAATACTACCACTGTACTTTAAACTACATCACCCAATATCTACCACTGTACTTTAAACTACAGTCACACCAATATCTACCACTGTACTTTAAACTCAGTCACACCAATATCTACCACTGTACTTTAAACTACAGTCACACCAATATCTACCACTGTACTTTAAACTACAGTCACACCAATATCTACCACTGTACTTTAAACTACAGTCACACCAATATCTACCACTGTACTTTAAACTACACTCACACCAACACACACACACACACACACACACACACACACACACACACACACGGAGAAAGTGGAATGAGTTCGCGCGCGCTCGCACACGTAACGTGGCAGTATGTTCAAACGCACTCTTATTGCTTTGTTATATCTCTGTCGCTTTCACTGTCAAAGAGTTTCGTAGATTTACGTCATATCCATAACAGCAACTGTGTTAGAGTTGTATCAAACACACAGGACTGGCGAATTGGTTTTAATAGGACCATTTCCATAGATCATTCTTCATGTCCTGCTCAGCCTTCTTTTTTTTAGTTTTTATGTGTTTTTTTTGTTTACATATTCGATTAATGCTTTTTCTTTAAATGTTATAACTTCGATTAATTTGTTTCTAATTTGAAAAGAAATCCAAAATGGGCAGAAACGTAAACAGTAATTAAAACAATACGTACAGCATCTCTTCCTTTTTGAACTAACCCACCACCATCACTTTCAAAGGAAACAAATTACAAAGAAATCTTCTGTATGTCCGACGACAACCGCACCAACATATGCAGCTACGCGCGCGCATAACATAGAGAAACGACACACATTCATGCATGCACGCACGCAGCATGCATGAACGTGTTCGGAGGAAAGCAGTGTACTCGGCATTATCTTCGCCTTCCCACGAAAAGGAAAAAACAAACAAACAAGCACACTCACAAAGCGAAAAATTTGCGCTGCCGACGGTAGGGGTCGAGAGCTTGAGGTCGACCTGTTCCCATTGAACCGTGGTGTTATTTCTATGACAGAATAGCCAGTCGTCCTCCTCCCGATGGGAGAAAAAAAACTCGGGGAGAAACCAGCGGAACAAGATGTACGTTGTGTGGTCTGCCAGTTAGGTCAGACGAGATAAACGGGAGGCGAATACAGCATACTGTTGTTGCCCACGAAGAGAACAAACAAGCAACCAAAAACATTCTCTTGTTGAGCGTCTTCTTCTTTCTTTCTTCTTCTTCTTGAAAAACTCCTGTTTTTCTTTGTCCATCTTCTATCATTTTTCCTATACTTTACTGTTTAAAAATTCAGTTTATGTCTTTGTATCCTTTTCTGGAGTTGCTTTGTTGTATCTCTCTCTCTCTCTCTCTCTCTCTCTCTCTCTCTCTCTCTCTCTCTCTCTCTCTCTCTCTCTCTCTCTCTCTCTCTTCAAACTTGCTCGTGTCCGTCTTTCATTCTCTCTGTACTTCATTGACCATTTCTATGTTCATGTCTTGTCAATTTTTGCGTTGTTTTGTTGTCTATTTCTCTCTTTATTGAAAACATCCTCATCGTGTCTCCCTTTCATTCTTTCTGTACTCTTCTTGTGTTGTGTTGTTGTCGAAAATTTCTGTGTTTGTCTTTGGTAGCCTCGACCCAGCAGACCTGGAGACAGCAGCTTCAGACCGGGTCAGCTGGCGGTCCACCGTCAAGGCCGGCATCAAGCAAACAGAGCAGAGCAGAGGGAGGGGAGTGGGAAGAACGGAGGCGCCGCAGACGGGCAAAGAATGGCGTCGGCACCCACAGACACTGATGACGGAGACTTCACCTGCAGCACAACACCATTGTCTCTCCAGACAGACGGATGGCAACTTTGTGTCAATTGTGCCTTGTTTCGGTGTGCACTTCTTTCTTTTTGTTGGTTGATGTTTGTCTTTCTTTCTATCTATCGATCTTTCCTTCTTTCTTCCTATCTTCCAGTCTTCTTTACTCCCTTTCTTTCGTTCTTTCTTCCTGTGTATCCTGTTTTCTCTCCTTTTTTCTTTCTTCTGCCCCCCCCCCCCCCCCCCCAACTTTCAACGTTGCTTTCTTTCCTTTGTATCTTTCTCTCTTGATTTCTTTATTAAAAAGTCGTTCGTCAGTTATTTCCTATTTTTGCTGGATGTCTTTTGTCCATGTTGCTGTTGTTGGTTGCTGTCATTTCGTAATCCCATCCCTGCTTTCCTCTGTCTATCTCTGTTTGTCTCATTCTTTTGTCTGTACTCGTCGCTGTGCCTCTTGTGTCTCTTTGTGTCTGTCTGTCTGTCTGTCTGTCTCTCTGTCTGTCTGTCTGTCTGACTCTCGTTTTTCCTCTCGGTCTGTTTGATCTGTCTCATGCTGTGTTACATTTGTGTGTGTGTGTGTGTGTGTGTGTGTGTGTCGTGCGTGCGTGCGTGCGTGCGTGCGTGCGTGCGTGCGTGCGTGCGTGCATGTGTGTGTGTGTGTGTGTGTGTGTGTGTGTGTGTGTGTGTGTGTGTGTGTGTGTGTGTGTGTGTGTGTGTGTGTGTGTGTGTGTGTGTGTGTGTGCGTGTTCTTTTTGTCACGTTGTCTGGGATATTGCTTTTGACCAATTCCCTTCTTAATTAGTGAAATGCCATTAAAGAGTGCTGAAGATGTCTTATGTGTCATGTTCAATCAGTGATTACGGACCTAATTGTCATCTTAACTTATTCTTGACGTTTTTCTGACAAGATAACAATAATAGTGTGTGTGGTGTGTGGTGTGGTGTGTGTGTGTGTGTGTGTGTGTGTGTGTGTGTGTGTGTGTGTGTGTGTGTGTGTAATGTGTGTGTAGTTGTAGGTGTGTGTATATGTGTGAGTGTGGGTGTCAGCAACACGGTGCCGCAGACCAAACGGGCCTGGCGAAGCAGGAACTGACACAAGTTTGTGCTTTCTGTAGTAGCTTCCGTGTTCTCTGCTTCGCCGTCCGTTCAAAGCATTCCAACATATTCATAGACTATGGATGACAACTTCAGAACCCAAGGAATAATATGAAACATGTCACACTGGATAACGTTGTCGCTGTAAGACATTGTTGGTGATTAAAATCGGAGAATGAACCCGCAGTTTGTGTCCAATGTTTCTCTATTGCGATGAGAAACACCAAACAGCATGAACTCTTTTTGTCATGACTGAACAGCAGGCGTTTCAGTCTGTTCACACCTGTAGATGTGATTCTCCAAGACTGTATCTGAGCGGAGAACTTGGTCTTTGAAAAGAAGTACCAAACACAACTGGCTTTCCTCCTCGCCTGGCTGTCGACATTAGCTCTGGAAAAAATACTCTGTGGAAACGGACCAATAATGTCTATACATTTTCAGTTGTATTTATCATGGACATGGAGTCATCAACAACATGTCGATCGGGAAGTCTGAATTTCGTAGAGTGACAATTAGCGCACAACTCCAACAATGACACAAAGTGGAACGAAGAAGGCGACTGTTCCAGACAGGTCGGCATCGTCAGTCATGTCGTAGAGTCGCAAACTTGTGCGGAAAAGATCGTAGGTATGCGATGCACGAAATGAGAGCTTACGAACTTGACTTGGAACGTACGTTTTTGATTCGACAGTTTTTCTCACAAACTTTTGGGAAATCAAGAAATAGTCCAGGTTTGGTTGGCGAAAGATGAAAAATGGCGCCGAAATTGATTATGCAAGATACCAGTTTAGGGAAAATATGGGCTTTTTGGTCCAAGGTATAAAGTACATTCATTGTTGTGACTTTAGCGACGTATACATAATAATGATATAGGTTCCGAGGCACTGACATGTTAAAGAGTCGACACGAAATAATCCAGATTCATCAATCAAAGGAGGTCAGACGGAAGGTAACTCCCGAACAAACCATGTTAACTGGCGGGCGAAGGAGAAAAAGAGGCGCCAAAATCGATCGTGCAAAATACCAGTTTAGTTTTTTAAAAATATGGGCTTTTCGGTCCAACACAGTTGTAAAGAATAAGATACATTTATTTGTGTGACTTCAGCGACATAGACATAATAATGATGAAGGTTCTGAGGCATTCCCATTTGAAAGAGTTGACACGAGCTAATCCAAGACTGATCAATCAGGGGAGGTAAGGGGAAGGTAACTCCCGAACAGAACATTTTATTTGCATTGGGTCACCACGAGAGAGGTGCCCATTTGAGCATCCGGCTACGAAGACCTTCACTTGCTGATGTATTTGTCAGTTGTTCCTGTTAATATTGGTTCTCCCTGAAACACATTGCTCCCTGGGACTGGTTGTGGCTAAGGCCGTGTCCGGATGAAGTGTGGTTTGTGTATGGGAGAGCGTCATCAATGAGCAGCGTGGTGAAGAATGCACAGAACAATGACACGTAACAACAGCAACAGCAACCTCCACAGTGACATCATCAGCCACCACCATAACAAAATACAGCTTCAACGGAATTAAATCGTTCCTCTTTTTGACAACCCTCCCCGGCTCCCCTCTTCACATTTATAACCATACTCATTCCCTCTAAATCAATACAATCAGATTTATGTTCACTCCATTTGTCGTCCTTTTCGTGCGCACAGAGTGAATCGATGTTGAGAGAAACAATTACAGAAACCTTGAAAAGGAAGAAAAGGGCAGTAATTCCTACAAGAAAGCAAAGGGCAGTAATTCGGCTGGGGTGATCAGGAATATCTTCATTGGAATCGCTCTTTGTGGGATTGATTCAACCTTTTCTTTCCAAACAGTTCAAAACAATAAAAGGACTATGCCGCCCAACGAACGAAACAAACAAATGACATGACAAAACGCGACGCCTACGAAGAAATGGAGTAACTCTTGTCCAATCACGATGAGAAAAAAGTGAGTGATTGCTCGTTCTTCGTGTTGAATGGTCCCAAATGGTGTTTCATGTTGCCTGAGGAACAAGACACAAGAGGTCTGGAAAGGCGTTGTGTTTGTCTTGTCATTGGTTTGTCCGGCGGCGTAGTCATTTCTCTTGGAACTAGGTTTCTATTTCCGCCTGCAGTCCCTCCCCCGACTCCTTCCCTCCCTGCCCCGCCCCTGCATGATGGTATGACAGTAGTGACGTCAGTGTGAGCACAACGCCTGTGCTGGCTCCTGATCCCCTTTACAGTTGGAGGTGGAGAAGGCATTGGGCGTACAGGCCGTGACCTGAGCAATGACCCTCTGCTACACAGGATTTTCTCTGATAGTTGATTGTACTGGGCTCCAAACTGATGTGGTCTGGCAGTATCAGATGTTATTTGGGCAGAGGTGGGACGCATCCACATCTGGGGGTGGGAATGCACCCTGCCCCCGAACTAGTACATAGCGCAGTCTATGCACGGTACACCTGGTTGGTCTCTGGATGTCTGAAACTCATTCTAACGTATCTGTGTGGCCCAGGAGTTCCATTGAATCACCAGCATACTCTACGTTTTTTGCAATGGTGTACCCTGGGGACTGAAACAGACGGCGTTTAAGCGTGTCCATTTTGAGTTGAAAGGTTGCCATGCACCAGTGTGTGTGTGTGTGTGTGTGTGTGTGTGTGTGTGTGGTGTGTGTGTGTGTGTGTGTGTGTGTGTGTGAGATTCAGATATCAATCGCAGACAGACCAAAATTCAACAAATGGGAAATTTTAACTCTTTCAATTCAGAACTTCTAATTCATTCCCTTGGCAGTACAAACTAATGTTTTGGTAGAATTCGTTTACTCCCATTCAGCGAATTCACTACAAAAGACAAAGAAAACTTTTCTATTCAAACAAATGCTGACCATTTTCAGACAAGGGAAGTAATTATTTGGAAGCAGATCATCTAATTCCTTCCCTTGGCTGTCAAAACTAATATTTCTACGCGTGAACTGACTGGAATGGATTCATTTTGCGCCCAGTAGTTACAAGAAGAGAAGTGACTGATTGCTTGTTCTTCGTTTCGAATTGTCCCAAATGTTGGTTAATCTTGCCTGAAGAAGAAGGCCAAAGAAGTCTCGAAACGCGTCGTGTTTTGTTTTGTCTTTTGTTGCCCCTATCTTTTTTCTTCTTGTCCAACGTACAGAACAGTTCTTTCTCTGTTAGGTTTGTGTCAGTTTCCGCCTGCAGTCATCTCACTATCATTTTTTTTCTTCCTTTTTGCGCGTTTTGTCAGCAAAGATTGCACAAACACTACAGAGTTCATTTTAACCACACGTATTAAAGGGGTGAAATATGTGGCCCAGCGACAATGCCACTAATGCTTGGAGTTGATCTAACGGGGATGCATGATCATTCAGCGAATTCATTACAACTGAAAACACTTTCTATCGAAAAGAATACTGAACATTTTCAGACAGGAGAAGTATTTGTTTTTTCTTTCATTTATAACTTCAAATTCCTTTGCTGTATAAAGTAGTGTTTCTACACGTCAACTGAATTAAAGGGAAGAGAATATAGATTCTTGCCGGTACCGTTATTTTTCTTTTTTCCTTAAATTTGTTGTTGTTGCTATTTTGGTGTTTTAACATCAGGGCAGCTTCAAATCACACTGTGGATGAGAGTCCTGCAGATATGAGTTGGGCCACAGAAAGGGAAATAACTACAAAAGAATTATAGTAGTACGCTCCGACGTACGGACAGGCACAAATATACGCAGCTACGTACGCATGCATGTATGCACACACACACACACACACACACACACACACACACACACACACACACACACACACACACACACACGCCTGTTTTGAATAGACAATGGAGATCAAGCTGTACCCAACTCCAAGCCCTGGATCACCAAGGACCTGAAACAGCTGCTGAAAGAGAGAAAGTCAGCTCTGAAAGAAAAGGACACCAGGAATATGCAGCTCACCTAGAAGAAGATCGACAAGAGGATTAGGGAGGAGAAGAAGTACTCTGCAAAACTCGAGGACAACTTCCGGCAAGGTGACTCCAGGAAGTGCTGGCAGAACATCTCTGCCATAACAGGGTACAGGCCCAAGAAAGCTGAACTGAGAGCAGATGATGAGAGGAGATTGGCCAATGTACTGAATGTGTTCTACACACGTTTTGACCAGCGGGACTTCAGCATTGAGCAGCAGCGAGCCATGGACACGGTGCCCCAGCTCCCTGGATCCCCAGTGACCATCAGTGGAGAGGAAGTCCGCAGACTGTTCCGGAAGCTAAATGTCAGAAGTGCCTCTGGTCCGGATAGCATCAGCAGTAGGACTCTGAAAACCTGCAGCAACTCCTTGGCCCATGTCTTCAAAGAGCTGTTCCAGCGATCATTTCAGGAAGGCCATGTTTCGCGATTATGGAGGTCATCCACAATCATTCCTGTGCCAAAGAAGAAAGTGATCAGTCAGCTCAACGACTACAGACCAGAGGCGCTAACATCAGTCCCCATGAAATGTACTGAGGAAATTGTCCTCAAGCATCTCAGGGGATAGACTGAAGACCATCAAGATCCACTGCAGTTCGCCTACACCAGAGGTAGGAGCACAGAAGATGCCATCCTGACAATGCTGCACCACCTCCACCAGCACCCTGATAGGCTAGGGACGTTCGCCAGGGTTCTGTCTGTGGATTTTCAAGTGCCTCCAACACCATTCAGCCCCTTCTCCTCGTCGGGAAACTACTGGCCATGGCTGTTAACCCAGAGATCATCAAATGGATCTTCAGCTTCCTGACTGACCGACCACAGCAAGTCGTAGTTGGCCGGGTTGTCTCTGATGTCCTGGTGACCAATGCAGGAGCCCCCACAGGGGTGTGTTCTGTCGCATGCCCTATTCACCATCTACACAGCTGACTGCCGCACCAGGAAGGCATGCAATCTGCAGATCAAGTTCGCATATGACACGTCGCTTACAGGGCTGATGCACGACTCTGATGAAACCATGTACCGAGAGGCAGTCGGCAAGTTAGTGGACTGGTGCGACAGGAAATTCCTTCAGCTCAATGTCACCAAGACAGAGGAGATGGTCATCGACTTCTGCAGGAACCCAAGCAGCACCCACCCACTTGTCATCAAGGAAGAGGAAGTGCGCATTGTGCGCACCTACAAGTACTTCGACACAGTCATTGACAAGTTGGAGTGGACCCCTAACATCGACATGTGCTGCAAGAAGGCCAACCAGCGTCTTTTCTTTCTGCGGAAGCTCCCACAGTTCAGGGTCAACAGCACCATCCTGAACTTGTTCTATCAGTCAGTGATCCAGTCCATCTTCCTCTACAACCATCTGTGCTTCCATCCATCCTCCTCTACAACCATCTGTGTGTGTGTGTGTGTGTGTGTGTGTGTGTGTGTGTGTGTGTGTGTGTGTGGTGTGTGTGTGTGTGTGTGTGGTGTAGTGTGTGCGTGTGTGTGGTGTGTGTGTGTGTGTGTGTGTGCGTGTGGTGTGTGTGTGTTGTGTGTGTGTTGTGTGTGTGTGTGTGTGTGTGTGTGTGTGTGTGTGTGTGTGTGTGACGGAACAAGCTCATAAATAAATAGAACGAAAAATATTTTGTGACGTCTTTAACAAATACGTAAGTTTCGTTCGTTGTTATGTCCCTTGTATCCATGGTTTATTGGCGAATATCTCCAAGTAAAGTCACATGTTACCGTTGACCAATGAACTGCCTTTGTCGTTGATAACTAAACTAAACATTCAATGTCACCGATCAACACTGATCTTCGGCAAGATCGGGAACAACGGGCAGCAGGCATTGAAAGGTGACAGCAAGAAGATTAAACTCTGCAACGATCCAGCGTTTGAAGCGGATTAGAGGAAGATCTAAAACTGAAGAAGGCTACAGCACGCTAGCCGTGGAGAAATGGTTCAGTAATCTGGCGAAGAGCAAGAGACGGCCGCAGACCAAGGGGAGCTGGGCCATTCGTGCGATCCACCACAGAAGGGACTGGAGGCTGGACGTACCATTGCTGGTAGACCTTGGTCTGGAGGGGTGGAAACCTTCCCCCCCTCTGGGGGGAATTTTTGACTTGGTTTTCTAGAAAGCTTATGATATGGGAGGAAACATTTGACATGTTACCCTCTGGTAAACAGGTTATTTTGGCATTGAGAGCTGCATTAATAGTGTGTTTTTTCCTCTTTGCGCCTTGTATTTAGCATTATGGGGTAGGGGTGTTCACTCTCTGTTTGTCACATATAATCTGGCTTGATATCTCATAGGTTTGTCGTGAATGACATCTAAAACAAATTTCCTCGATATATCTGCACACTATTCTGCTGGTATTTTACAAAAAGAGATACAGTGATGATGTTTGTGCATGGGCATCCGAATCGCATGCAGCTGAAATCTGTCGTACCACTCAACCACAGCTGTGCGCTGTTCTGTTCCCCGTGCAAGTGGAGCAGCCGACACTATCCACGCGTTTCTTGTTAGTTTTGTCTCCACAGTTCAGTGTGTATCACAAAACAGCGTATGTTCACTTAGGCCTAGATCAAGATTTCGTTATTGTGATCATAGATTTTCTACGAAAAGTAAGTACTGTAACATTCGTTTATAACGTCACATCGGTGTGGCCCTAAAAGTAATGCGTTTACAACAGCGCTCGTATATCCTGAAATAACCTGGTTACAGCAGGGTAACATATGCCATAAAATTTTAAAATGAACAAAATGTATCAGGGGGGTCTACGGACAGGCCAAGGTCTATGGGGTTGGTGTGGGCCAGAGCGACAGCATCAGCCAGAATTCCACAACCATTTCGGGAAGATTGCCTGAGGTAGGCGATGTTTGGATTTGTAGGCTAGACTTATTTATAGATTGTTAATGTGTTGAGAGATTCATTTTTGTAACTTGGAACTGATGTTCGTTAAATCAGCATAATTCTTATTCTTTATTCATGCGATTTGCTTGGCAATGTAAATCTACATGACTATCATCAACTTGCACAAGCTTTTTCATATTCAAGCCGTTGGATGCGCGATCAGTTATTTTGCGACATTTCGTGATCGTGATGGCAGAGCATGTGTGTGATAAACTGTTTGAAAATATCTCGATTTTATTTGAATTTGTTTTGGATTTTCAACTGATGATACAGGCGCCCAACGTTCTACAATGGTGTTTTTCGTCAATGATGTGCTAAAGGTCGATGGATGACGGTACTTACATCCTTGAGTCAAGTGAACAATCATACATTCTCCAGTACACTAATTATAACTGTTGTGACATTATAGCCAGTGAAATTCAATAATATTGACAGACGGTTAACAGTTCACGATCTCTCAGTCCGCCATCTTGGTCAAGAGAGAGATCAGAGAGATATACACAAATACAGAGAGAGAGAGGAGAGTCAGAGAGACAGAGATACACAAATACAGAGAGAAGAGAGAGGAGAGAGAAGAGGAGAGTCAGAGAGATAGAGATAACAAGAGATAGAGAGAAAAAAAGAGAGAGAGAGAGAGAAAGATACACAAATACAGAGAGAGAGAGAGACAGAGATACACAAAATAGAAGGAGAGAGGAGAGAGAGAGAGAGGAGTCAGAGAGATAGAGATACACAAATACAGAGACAGAGAGACAGAGATACACAATTACAGAGAGAGAGACAGAGATACACAAATACACAGAGAGAGAGAGACAGAGATACACAAATACAGAGAGAGAGGGAGAGAGTCAGAGAGATATACACAAATACAGAGAGAGAGAGAGTCAGGGAGACAGAGATACACAAATACAGAGAGAGAGAGAGAGAGAGAGAGAGAGTAGAGAGAGAGATAAACAATGAGAGATAACAAATCAGAGGAGAGAGAGACAGAGATGCACAAATACAGAGACAGAGAGACAGAGATACACAAATACAGAGAGAGAGAGAGAGAGTCAGAGAGATAGAGATACACAAATACAGAGACAGAGAGACAGAGATACACAATTACAGAGAGAGAGACAGAGATACACAAATACAGAGAGAGAGAGAGAGAGAGATAGAGAGAGAGAGGAGGTCAGAGAGATAGAGATAACACAAATAGAGAGACAGCGGGAGAGTCAGAGAGACACAAATACAGAGAGAGAGAGTGTGTGACAGAGACAGAGACAGAGACAGAGACAGACAGAGAGAGAGATACACAAATACAGAGCGAGAGAGAGTCAGAGAGACAGAGATACACAAATACCAGAGAGAGAGAGAGAGAGAGAGAGAGAGAGGAGTCAAAGAAGATAGAGACACACAAATATGGAGAGAGAGGGAGAGAGAGAGAGAGTCGGAGAGGGAGAGACACACAAATATGGAGAGAGAGGAAGAGAGAGAGAGAGAGTCGGAGAGGGGAGACTGAGAGAGGGAGAGAGAGAGAGAGCAGACACACAGACAGAGA
>JAMYXO010004162.1:5000-12500 GCA_033310375.1 Conus canariensis | reverse complement strand
AGGAAAAGAATTCTTTAAAATCTTGGCAACATCATTCCCAAAAGAACACAAACTGTCCAAAATATTCAACAAAAACACCATTAAACTGTCATACTCATGTATGCCCAACCTCAAAAACATGATTGATTCATCTAACAAAATGAAAAGCAACATAAAAGAGAAGGGTGCCGAAAGGACATCTTGCAACTGCACTAAAAAAGAACAGTGCCCCCTGAGCAATAAATGTCTTCACAGCAACATTGTATACCAAGCTACGGTAACATCAGAAAATGAAGAAGAAACATATGTAGGGATTACTGAAAACACTTTCAAAACCAGATACGCAAACCACAAACAGTCATTCAAAAATGAAAAATACAAAAATCAAACAGAGCTGAGCAAATACATCTGGAGAAATCAAAGATAAAAAAAATAGACTACAACATATCATGGAAAATCATAAAAAGAGCATCACCATACAACAATATTTCAAAAAGATGCAATCTATGCTCCACAGAAAAATGGTAAATATTATGCAAGCCACACTTAGCAACTCTGAACACAAAAGTAGAAATTGTAAACAATTGCAGGCACAAGTGGAAATCTTTGCTAGCACACTCCACCTGAACAGGCCCCAATAAGAACCACAGGCCGCACGTGCAGCAAATGAGATCCGCCTGCACACACAGAGTTGAAATCAAGTCCCGCACACCATAAAAGACCGTTGGCGTGCCCCAAAAGACATCCTGAAGATAGCAACGCTAGAAACAAGCTTGTAGATTTTACCACTTCATTTTAAAAATATTTTTTAACGAATATATATATATATATATAATAAATAATAAACTAATAAATTCCAAGGATAAATACCGAGCACCATTCCAGCAACTTACAGAGCAGCTTGGTATTGCAGTGACTGCAAGAAATATTCAATTATAAACAAAGCTTGCTCTTATGTCTTAGATTGAAGAAATAGGGGGAAATAAGCATTCATATCTGCAGTGGTAGATAAATCTACCTAACCAACAGTATGTGCTTGAGTGGGTAAATGGGGAAAAAAATGCAATAAATGCTTCTCAAAACGAGCCTTCAGCAAGCTTATAGTCTCCAAGGGGGAGACATTCTCCAATAGGGAGGAAACTCACTAGTATATATAACTCCTGGTCAGATACCGATATTTCGAAACCTGATTGTTTCTCCTCAGTGACCGCGGAAAGTGGTAATTTGACTCCTCTGCCTTTCGTTTTAAAAGATGCTATCCTAGAAAAGTCTGTTGCAATCACCTGTAGATTAAAAGTTTGTTGAGTTTTCAAAAAACCAACCAAAGGTGCCACCCATAGAAGCAAAGAGAATCACGAAAAGAGTAAACAAGTACATTTTCCTTATAAAAAGTTGAAAAATATAAAATAGAACCTCTTAAGAACAAGTTGCTGAGCCAGTTCTTGAATAATCCGCAAGGACTAATATTACAATAAACTAATAAATTCCAAGGATAAATACCGAGCACCATTCCAGCAACTTACAGAGCAGCTTGGTATTGCAGTGACTGCAAGAAATATTCAATTATAAACAAAGCTTGCTCTTATGTCTTAGATTGAAGAAATAGGGGGAAATAAGCATTCATATCTGCAGTGGTAGATAAATCTACCTAACCAACAGTATGTGCTTGAGTGGGTGAATGGGGAAAAAAATGAAATAAATGCTTCTCAAAACGAGCCTTCAGCAAGCTTATAGTCTCCAAGGGGGAGACATTCTCCAATAGGGAGGAAACTCACTAGTATATATAACTCCTGGTCAGATACCGATATTTCGAAACCTGATTGTTTCTCCTCAGTGACCGCGGAAAGTGGTAATTTGACTCCTCTGCCTTTTCGGTTTTAACAAGAATGCTATCCTAGAAAAGTCTGGTGTGCAATACCGTAGTATGTTTGTTGAGTTTTCAAAAAACCAACCAAAGGTGCCACCTAAGAAGCAAAAGAAAATCACGAAAGAGCAAAACAAGCTACATTTTCTTATGAAAAGTAGAAAATATAAAAAGATAACCTCTTAAGACACAAGTGCTGAGGGCCAGTTCTTGGAATGAATCCGCAAGGGACTAAATTACAATAAACTAATAAATTCCAAGGATAAATACCGAGCACCATTCCAGCAACTTACAGAGCAGCTTGGTATTGCAGTGACTGCAAGAAATATTCAATTATAAACAAAGCTTGCTCTTATGTCTTAGATTGAAGAAATAGGGGGAAATAAGCATTCATATCTGCAGTGGTAGATAAATCTACCTAACCAACAGTATGTGCTTGAGTGGGTGAATGGGGAAAAAATGAAATAAATGCTCTCTCTCTCTCTCTCTCTCTCTCTCTCTCGAGAGAGAGAGAGAGAGAGAGAGAGAGAGAGAGACCACACACACACACACACACACACACACACACACACACACACACACACACACACACACACAGACACACACATACACACCACACACAGCCACACAACAGCCAACAGACAAGACAGAGTGACAGACAGAGAGAGAGAGAGAGAGAGAGACAGAGACAGAAACAGACAGACACAAAGAGAGGGAGACACAAACAGAGAGACAGACAGAGAAACATGAGAGATAGAGAGACAGACAGACAGACAGAGATGAGATACAGACAGACAGAGATGAGAGACAAACAGACAGACAGACAGACAGGCAGACAGACTGACAGACAAATATACATACAGATAGACTGACCAAGAGAGAGAGAGAGAGAGGAGAGAGAGAGAGAGAGAGAGAGAGGAGAGAGAGAGAGACTATGTGACATCAAAAAGTGACGGGGGGGAAGAGGATATTATGTTCAGAGCATCTCACTTACGCATGAACACAGACAGAGACACAGACACACAAAGACAACAAACAAATAGACAAACAGATAGACACACATATACACACGCACACACATATGCACGCACGCATGCACGCACGCACGCACGCACGCACGCACATGCATACACACACACGCGCGCGCTCGTGTTTCCAGACAGGCAGACAGATAGACAGTCAGATAGACTGGTAGATAGAAACACACACACACACACACACACACACACACCACACACACACACACACACACACACACAACACATACACATAATACAAACCGAGCAAGGGACACGCGCACAACACACGCACATGCATGCACACACAAACACACACACATAAACAAACGCGCATGCGTGCATTCACAGACACATACGTACCTACAGACAGACAGACATTTAGACAGACAGAAAGGCTCATTCGAATACACACGCAAAGACATGCGCGAGCGCGCGCGGCGCACACACACACACACACACACACACACACACACACACACACACACACACACACACACACACCACGCACGCACGCACGCCACACCACACACACACACACACACACACACACACACACACACACACACACACACACACACACACGCACGCATACAGTGAGTGATAAGAGTTACAGAGCAAAGAGATTGAGTTGGGAGAGAGTGAGAGAGAGAGACAGAGAGAAATACAGAGAGAGAGAGAGAGAGAGAGAGAGTCTCTGTGTGTCGGTGAACAGACTGAGTGTGTGCGTGCGTGCATGCGCGCGCTTGCGTGTGTGCGTATGTGACTGCGTGCGTATATGTGTGCTTGTGTGTGTGTGCTTGTGTGTGTGTGTGTGTGTGTGTGTGTGTGTGTGTGTGTGTACGTGTGTGTGTGTGTGTGCGCGCGCGCGCGCGCGTATGCGTGCGTACGTGCGTGCACGCGGTAAATAACGATTTCTTTTAATCGCAAAAGCAATATTGGCGGGAGACAACTGTTGCAAGTGAGGTTTCAAAACGGAGTGACTGAGAGCGGAAAATGAAGCACAATTTAGAAAGAGAGGGGGCCAGTTACCTCCAAGACCATAGACGAACAAAGTACAGGACAAGACACAATGCATTTCGGCCTCTCGGGTCTTCTTCAGGCAAAAACAGAAGACCCAAGAGGTTGAAACGCATTGTGTCTTGTCCTGTACTTTGCTGTCTATGTCCTTGGCGGTAACTAACCCCCATTCTTTCTAAATGTTGCAAGTGACACTAGAGTCATTTAGGCATTGTTTCCCTTTCCCCCTTTAACGTGTTTACTGTTCTGGTTTCGCGCTGTTTTCTGTGTCGGTATTTCCCTTTTTCTTTTTCCTGATTTAATGCATTTTTAGTGGTTGTAGCTTAAGCACTTCTTACTGTGACAATGTGCCCATGATTCAAGTTTACAAAAACATCACAGACAGCACAACTAGAGACAACAGACAGAAAAGAAGAAGAAGAAGAAAGAAGAAGAAGAAAAAGAAGAAGAAGAAGAGAAGGAGAGAAAAGATCAGCATCATATCAGCAGTAGAAGAAGTCATCACAGACAAAACAGACACACACACAGACAGATAGACAGAGAGACAGAACACAGCTACAAACAGATAGAGAGACAGACAGACAATTAGAGAGATAAGGAGAGAGAGAGAGAGAGAGAGAGAGAGAGAGAGAGAGAGAGAGAGAAAAGAAAAAAGTTATGACAGGCAGAGCACAGACAGGACGGGGAAGGGAGGGCGAGACGAAAGGAAAGAGATGAGAAAGGACGGACAGACTGACATACAAGAACAAAAAAAAATAAGAAAAACCCAAAGAACAAGAGCATGAAAGTAGAGATAAACCCGGACAGCACCAGATGATGAAAAAGAGAATTAGAGGAAATGATTACTTAACCAGATAACATTGGGGCTCGTCAGAAGACAGACAGACAGAGGAACTTGACGAGTTGAGAAGAGGAGGAGAGAGATTAGGTCAGTCATACAGGAGGCAACTGGCATGGCACAACAGAACAATAAGATACACTGACCGAGAAGAGACCAACCACCATGTACAGTCGGGACAGAATGAGCGGGCAGAGAAAATAGGATGAAGAAAGGGTTTATGAAACACGATGAGTGGAATGGAGAGAATGAGAACTGTTATTACAAGGGAAAGTAGAGAAGGTACTGAACCACGTGCCTATAGCCTACTGTGCTCGTAGAGTTGAGAGAGAAGAAAAACTGAAAGTAGGCAAGTACAACCTTTTTTGTAGAGGAGAAGGGTAGTGATACAATGAGTTTTTGGAGAAAGAAGAGTTGCAGAGAGGAACAGTGAGAGAGAGATTTATTTGTGACATGTGTGTACCAAAGTATTTGTCCATGGATATTGACAGACATTTGAAATATATCATGACCATGTTCAGATTTGGTATTTCGGATGTCTATGCACATTCTCAGCGTTATAGCAATTTAAAAGATTGTGTAAGTACTTGTCCATTTTGTAAGGAATCACAAGAAAATGAAGTTCATTTTGTCCTTTACTGTCCTGAATTAAGTGATCTAAGACAACAGTGTATTTCAGCTAAATACTTTGACATCCTTCATTCTTCAAATTGATTTTGTTAATGACGTCGACAAATGATAAAACAGTGAAACAGCGGGCTGCGTATTTGTATAGAAGATTTAAACGAAGAAGTTCTGTAATATCTTAGTTTGTTAACCTTCCCGATTGGTAATGTATTGTACAAGGCTATTTTTGGTAATGGATTATGCAACGTTATTTTGCGTGTATCCCCCTTCTAAGGAGCCAAGGCCTTTACGAATAAACATTTTTGTCTTGTCTTGTCTTGTCTTGTCTTTCTACCTCTCTCTCTGTCTCTCTGTCTCTCTGTCTCTCTGTCTCTCTCTGTCTCTCTCTCTCTCTCTCTTTCTCCATCTCTCTCTATCTCTCTCTATCTCCCTCTATCTCTCTCTCTATCTCTCTCTACCTCTATCTCTCTCTATCTCTCTATCTATCTCTGTCTCTGTCTGTCTCTGTCTGTCTCTGTCTGTCTCTGTCTCTGTCTGTCTCTCTCTGTCTCTCTGTCTCTCTGTCTCTCTGTCTCTCTCTCTCTCTCTCTCTCTCTCTCTCTCTCTCAGTGCCTGTCTGCAGAGCATGGCAGCAGAACACACACACACCACACCACACACACACACCACACACACACACACACACACACACACACACACACACACACAGACAGGCACACAAACAGACAGACAGATAGACAGACAAATGGACAGTCAGTCGACAGAATGAGAGGGGGAGAGAGAGAGAGCCAGAGAGTGACAGAGTGAGACAGAAAGAGACAGTGAGAGAGGGAGAGGGAGGGGGAGAAAGACAGAGGGAGAGAGAGGTGGGCGGAAGAGAGAGAGATGGGAGAGGGGGGAGAAAGAAGGGAGAGAGAGAGAGGGGGGGAAGAGAGACACGAGAGAGAGGGGGGAGAGAGAGAGAGAGAGAGAGAGAGAGAGAGAGACAGAGACAGAGAAGAGAGGAGACAGAGACAGAGACAGAGACAGAGAGACAGAGAGAGAGAGAGAGAGATGAGAAGAGAAAGAAGGGGGAGCAGAGAGAGATGGATGGAGAGACGGAGAGGAGAGGAGAGGAGAGGAGAGAGAGAGAGAGAGGAGAGAGAGAGAGAGAGGAGAGAGAGAGAGAGAGAGAGAGAGAGAGAGAGAGACCTATCTACGGACGGACGGACTGACGCATGGACGGACGGACAGGGGGGTGGGGTTTGAGAGGGGAGGAGAGAGAGAGAAGAGAGGAGAAGAGGAGGAGAGAAAAGAGAAGATATTCTATGTCAACCCCGTCACGGCACTTTCCTCACTTATTCTCACAATCCATCTCCAAACCCGACTTCTTGCCCTTTGAGAGAGAGATGAGCAACAAACCATAACAGTGATGGTGGTGTTGTGGTCTGGAAAACACACACACACACACACACACACACACACACACACACACACACACACACACACACACACACACACACACACACTCAACACGTGTGTGTACATGTGCGTACGTGCGTGCGCGCGCGTGAGTATACATGTGTGTGCGCGGGCGTGTGTGAGTGCATACATGCATGCATGCGTTGCATGTGTGCATGTGTGTGTGCGCGCGCGCGCGCGGCGCGGTGTGTGTGTGTGTGTGTGTGTGTGTGTGTGTGTGTGTGTGTGGGTGTGTGTGTGTGTGTGTGGTGTGTTTTTTTTTCTTCTTTGTGACGATAGGGCTGACTATTGATTTAATTTAATTGAATGAAATCTTGATGGCACCGGGCTGCCGTCTCTCAGAACATCGTTTCACGTCAGGACGGCACCCGACTGCTGTGGGAAAGCTACGATGTTTTTTTAATCGCACAAGCAATATCGGCGGGAGACAACTGTTGCTAATGAAACAAGAGTCACTTTAGTATTGATTCCTTCCCTTTAACCGTGTTTTACTGGTTCTCTGTCGCTCTGTTCTTGGTCATTCTTTTCTGTTTCCTGTACAGCTAGTGTAGCGAAAGCCACTCTCACTGAACAAGGCCACTGATCAAGTTTAAGAATAGACATACAGACAGACAGACTGAGAGACAAGAGACGAGAAGAAGAAAGAAGAAGAAGAAGAGAGAAAAGAAGAAGAAGAGAAGAAGAAGAAGGCAGAC
>JAMYXO010004161.1:5000-15000 GCA_033310375.1 Conus canariensis | reverse complement strand
AGGGGAGAGAGAGAGAGAGAGAGAGAAAGCAACCAATCAAGAGAGAGAGAGGGAGAGAGAGAGAGAGAGAGAGACAGAGACTCAAGACTCAAGACTCAAGATATTTTATTCATTATAGGCCTCAGCCCATCATGAAGGGGGATGTGAATATACAACTGAATGAAATCATGTAGCAAATTCAAAATGAAAGCAAACAATGATATAGAACATATTCATGTAGTCAGAGCATCTCTCATTTTAAATCCTTTGTATAAAAATAATGCAAGATTATGTACGTCTTCCAGAACCGTCGATGACATTAACAAACTCAGTTTAAACAGTGAAGGATTTCTATAATATTTAGGCTTAATTAACGTTTCACGTGTAAGTCCAAGTGCTGGGCAACATAGAACAAAATGCACCTCATTTTCTTCGCTTTCATTACACAGGGGACAAATTAGGTCGTTAGACATCAACGTTCTGTATCGATAACGGTGTATCGCTAAATCAGAAATCCCGAGCCTAAATCTGGTTGTAATATATTTCAGATGCTTATCAATATCTAGATGTAAATAAGGTTTTAAACTGTGGTCGCTGCAAAAAGTGCTGTACAAATTGAACCTGTCGCTAGTTTGAATATGATCGGACCAAGTTTGCCATCGGCAGTCGATAAGCCTTTGTTGAAAACAACGTATAAATCCACGCACACTTCCAACACCTTGATTCGCCCAAACAAAACCAAATCCATATTTAAACAAACTCAAGCGAATGTTTGTTACCCAGTTTTTCTTACCTCTTGCATCTAGGTCATACAACATATCATATGCTTTACGTGGAATCCTGTAATTCTCCATTTGAATCAACTTAATCCAATAGCGAATGCACTTAACAGCAGAATTTATATATATTGGGTAGCGATTTGTTTCACCATAAACAAGGTCATTCGGTGTTCGTCTGTCTACTCCTAGAAATTTCTTCAAAGCAAATAAATGAACTGATTCACAATGGACAACAGCATTTTCTAAGCCCCATATTTCAGAACCATACTGCACAATTGGCTGTATCTGAGAATCAAATAATTTCATGAATAAATTAAAGGAGTTGTTGTTTAACATGTTTAACCTTTTCAAAATATAAATCAAAACATTTTTTGCTCTGCTTGCAAGGTCTTTACATGCAGCAGTAAAGCTCAAGCGCGTTGAAAAAAGTATTCCTAAGTATTTGTACATGTTAACTACAGGCATTGTAACACCATTAAATAACCATTTTTCTCTCACGCTCAAATAGCCACCCTTCCGAAAGACTATGATATTGCTTTTTGTCATATTAACTTTAAGCTGAAGAGATTGAGCGGCATGCTGTAGGCTATTCAATTGTGTCTGCAAACCTGTAACTGTCTCCGCCATCAAAACAACATCATCAGCCAACAATAGAATAAATAACTCATACACGTCAAGTGAGAATCTAGCACCATGTCTTCCATTGTTGATAACTCCTATCGCCAATTCGTTAATAAAAGGAGAGAACAGAACAGGGCTGCAGGCATCTCCTTGTCTTAATCCTGATGTGCAGGCAATGTAATCAGTAAACGTAGAACCACATGTAACTCTCGCTTTAACATTATTGTACATGCTTTTAATACATTTAAATAACTTACCTTTAATACCATTCTTTAAGAGAACTGGCCAGAGAAGATTTCGATTTATCGTATCAAAAGCTTTTTCGAAATCTATAAACGCAACGTAAAGTTTTCTATTGTAACAGAACTGCTTCTGTATGAGAGCTAGTAAAGAAAACATGTGGTCGACTGTTGAATATCCTTTTTTGAATCCAGCTTGATATTCACCTGTGATATTGTTTCCTTCCACCCATTCTTGCAGTCTGTTATTTATCACCATACCAAATACTTTACTGCTAATATCACTCAGAGAAATTCCCCTATAATTATTGGGTTATTGATGTCACCTTTCTTGAAAATTGGCTGAATAATAGATTCAGACCAGTTATCAGGGAATATACCATCATCAAATAGTTTATTAAATAATAACAAGAAAAAATGAATAACCTGTTCATTCGAATACTTAAAGAGCTCGCCAATAATGCCATCGGGACCAGCTGCTTTGCGGTTCTTTAATTTTCTTAAAGCAAGCAGTATTTCTTCTTCAGAGATTGGACGATTCATATAGTCTTCCGTGTTTTCAACTGAGTCCTCATTTACTATGTTGTCAGCATCCGTTTCCAGCAAAGCTTTAAAATGTTGAAACCAAGAGTCAATTGATATGTTATTTCTGGGCTGTTTCCTTTTGAAAGATGCATTATGAACAACGTCCCAGAATTCCTTTTGATTTCTCACAGTCAGTACAAGTTTGTCTAATAAGGCTTTGTTGAATTGTTTCTTCTTCAGCTTTAATAAGTTTTTATACTCACGTCTGGCAATAACATATTCATTTCTTTTTTCGATAATTAATTCTTTTTTCTTTTCAAATTTTACAGAACGACGAAATATCTGCAACAATCTTTTGGTATTTCTTTTACAAAGTTTGCATTCTAAATCAAACCATTTACTTGAATTTTCATTATTATCAAATGATATACGTGTTTTCATGGATTCAGCACTTACTCTCATACAATCATTAAAAGCTTTAAGAGCATCGTTCACGTTAACATCAATTAAATCAATCGCAAGGTCAATATTGGTACGTACTTCCTCACTACACAAAATACTGGTATATTTATCAGCACACTTGTCGTCCCACAAAAGTTTGTATATAACAAAATCCTCTTTTTGCGTACAAACATCAGATAAATGTTGCTTTGGGAAAACAACACCTGCAGTCACTGGCAAATGGTCAGAATCAATACGTTCAACAATAGATAGTTTGCAGGAATCAAACAATGTCATAAAAAGTTCACGAGAGAATACAAAATAGTCTGTGACACTGCTTCCAGAATCAGATATGAATGTGTAGCAACCTTCATGGTCGCCTCTGCACACGCCATTCAAAATACTCAGATCTAATGCAGTACACATGTTCAATAATAATTTCCCATAGTTGTTCAAAGTAAGATCGTTTGATTGCCGGGTCAAATTAAGAGACAAATTATTGAATTGTGGGTCAAAATTATTTTTCACAGAGTATTCTTGGGAAATATCAGCAGTTCTACTGTTCAAATCACCAACTAAAATAACATACACGTCACTATGTAACAGAAAATCAGTTAAACACTCTTCAAGCATACTAATGCCATTGTCTATATCAAAATGAGTATAGAAAGGAGATCCTTCTGGGGGTATATATGTACAAACATACAGAATATCTTTATCCAATCCAAACAGCTCTTTGTCAATCAAAAAGATGCAACAATTGACATGATCAACATCAACACTTTTGACATACTGGAAAAGGTCATTTTTTATCAAGCAAACAAGTCCTCCCGAACGTCTACCATGCTTGGTAAATTTTACAGCAGGTTTACAAAACAATCTGTATCCGGCAAAAACATCACACTGACATTCCTCCATGAAGGTCTCCACTAAACAAACAAAATCAAATTCACAAACAAAAGAAGTAAAATCAGAATCATACATTTTTGTCAACAACCCATTCACATTCCACAGCAAAAAAGAGAAATGTTTTGATTTGGCACGCAGTGTGTGTTGCACGTGCTCATTCACGCTGTCGCTGGTTGGCACAACCTCGCTCTCCTGACCAGCATCGCGTCGCTCAAGTGTGTCACTGACATGAGAGACAGGTGAGCGCATATACGGTGTTAGATTAACTCTGTTCCCTCTCTTGCTGTTATCAGGGGGGAAAATACATTCAGAACGTGGCCGGCCAATCTCCTATCTGGATTCGTGCAGAGTGTCCCCCTCACCAAGGAAATACTTTTTGCCATCTATGAGTAGGTGGTCGAAGACCATTGTGGCTCTTTTCCCATCATTTCTAGCTTTTTTCAGGTGGGGGACAGTCTGCGCCGAATCTCCCTCACTCGGAAGGAGAAGTCTTCCCCTACAAAAATACTGGTGCCCTGCAGTTTCTTTTTAACTTTCAGAATTTGCACTTTGTGTTTGTAAAAAGTGCACCTTGCAATGATCGGAGAGTCTGGTCTGCCATTCAAACGATGGACCCTATCAAATTCAATGTCAGTACTAATATCCAGTTTATCAGCAATGACATTACGCAGCTTACTTTCACACTGTTCAGTGGACTCATTTTGGTCTTTACTTATTCCATAGAATATAAGGTTATTCCTCTTGGATCTGCCCTCAAGGTCGTCAGTCTTTTTTTCCAGCTGTTCAACCCGGGAAAGCAGATCAGAGTTTTTCTCCAGAAGATTTTGATTTTCTTTTTTCAGATCATCCACTTTATCTTTTAAACCCATCACATTACTTTGCAACTCAGCATACTGCTCTCTCAATCCTTTCACACAGCGTTCCACTTCATCAAGCTTACAGTTTGTTGCGGCGTTCTGGGCCTTCATGGACTGAAGCATCTCCATGACGTCCGTAAGAGTAGGCTGCCGGGAAGGAGAAGAAGACTGCCCGCCGCCCTGGGATGCCGTTGCCCTGTCCAAGCTCGACCGTCCACTGCTGCCCAGTCGTGACTGCCTCAGGCTGTCCTTGGGTCCCGGGTTCTGCTCTACATCTCCGCACCTCAACAGCAAACTGCCCCAGAACAACAGGGTGAGGAGCATGCCAAGGGTGACACCGTCCAGTCTGCCGCGAGGTGTCAACATGGCGACTCGCGCGGCTTTCTTCTCTATGGCTCTCCTCGTCATAAACGAGAGGAAAACCGGCAAGAAGGAGCCACATGTCGCTCGAAAGGCGAGTGGGGTGGCCGGCATGGTTCAGCAGAAGGCCACTGGCAGAAAATGGCGATCAGGATCGACTTCCTTCTTCCACAACTGACAAAAAGTAAGGAGACGACACGACATGCCACTGCACGCTCCACTGTCAGGTCACGACCCCCGAGAGAGAGAGAGAGAGAGAAAGCAGCCAATCAAAAGAGAGAGAGAGAGAAAGAAATCACCCAATCAAGAGAGCGAGAGAGAGAGAAAGCAGCCAATCAAGAGACAGAGAGAGAGAGAAAGCAGCCAATCATGAGAGAGAGAGAGAGAGAGAGAGAGAGAGAGAAAGCAGCCAATCAAGAGACAGAGAGAGAGAGAGAGAGAGAGAGAGAGAGAGAGAGAGAGAAAGCAGCCAATCAAGAGAGAAAGAGAGAGAAAGCAGCCAATCAAGAGAGAGAGAGAGAGAGAGAGAGAGAGAGAGAGAGAGAGAGAGAAAGCAACAAATCAAAAGAGAGAGAGAGAGAGAGAGAGAGAGAGAGAGAGAAAGCAGCCAATCAAGAGAGAGAGAGAGAGAGAGAGAGAAAGCAGCCAATCAAGTGAGAGAGAGAGAGAGACAGAGAGAGAGAAAGCAGCCAATCAAGTGAGAGAGAGAGAGAGAGACAGTCAAAGTCAAAGTCAAAGTCAAAAATGTTTTAATGTCAGGCCTCCGGCCCATAACATGGGAGCAATAACACAACAAGAATCATTTAGATTGAATAAACTGCATCCTTAAGTTTAACGCTTTGTAAACAAAATTAGATAACCGTAAAACAATACCTTCGTTTTCACTTGACATAAGTAGGTAGAATTTAAACATACATGGCTTATGGAAATATTTGGGCTGAATAAATACGTTTCTTATTTCATCGTACAGTGGACATACAAGAACAAAATGTAATTCAGTTTCTGGTGTGTTTCTGCAGAACGGACACAATTTATCATTAGCACAGTTCTCTATATACTGTAAAAAATGTGACTTCAGAGGAGACATTCCAATCCGAAATCTTGCAAATGTTCTTCGAATTTGTACGTTCTTAACAAGATACATATAAGGACTGAGAATCAATGTGCTCTTGAATTGCGAATAAACACTGTAAAATTCATGAGACTGCAAGGAAGCACGCCAATTCTGTTTATAACAATCTATCAATCTCTGTTTGAATTCTCTCATAAACAAATTAATGCTTCCAACACACTGTGCCTCCCAAACGACACCAAAACCAAATTCGTATAAAACATTACGAATTTTGCAGGCCCAAGTGGTATAGTTTTGCCTCTGCAGGGACAAAAGCATTTTATACGCCTTTTTTGGATACCTATCATCATTCATATATACCACCCGCAGCCAAAATTTAACACACCTAGAATATGTGTTGACAAAAATGGGAAACCTTCCAATTTCTCCATAAACTAAATGTCTTGGAGACTTTGGATGAACACCCATAAACCTTTTCAAAGCAGACAGATGCACTCTTTCAATGCATTCTTGGTCCTGTGACAGTCCCCAAATTTCTGAGCCGTACATCAAAATTGGCTGAATCTGGCAATCAAACATTTTCAAAAATATGTTTGGAGAATGTTCTCCAATGGACCATAGAAGTTTCATAATAACACAAATACCCTTTTTAGCGCGATCTGCGAGATCTCGTAATGTAGGCTGAAAAGATAGCTTTGTTGTTAGATATATTCCTAGATATTTGTACATGCTCACAATTTTTAACTTTTCTTCTCCAAAATACCATTCTTCATTCATGGAAAGATAGCCACCATTTCTGTAAACAACTATATTAGATTTCTCCAGGTTAACTATCAGATCTAGGCGCTTAGACGTGTTGTAAAGTATATTCAGTTGTGTCTGCAGACCTACCACGCTATCTGAAAATAATGCTACATCATCAGCGAAGAGCAAAATAAACAGTTCTACAATATCAGGATACAGCTGAATTCCATGTCTACCATTACTGATGACATCCTTAGTTAGTTCATTAATGAACAAGGAGAACAGGACAGGTGAGCATACTTCACCTTGCTTAAGGCCATGTGGGCAGAAGAAAATTTCAGATAGATCACCACCTGCCCGAACACGAGTCTTGACAACAGCGTACATGCTTTCTATTGCCCAGGCAATTTTTCCTTTAATACCATTGTTGCTTAAAGTTTTCCATAGTTTCTCTCTATGAACTGTATCAAATGCTTTACGGAAATCGATAAAAGCAACATACAATTTCCGATGTCTTACAAGCTGTTTCTGAATCAGTGCCATGAGCGTAAAAACATGATCAGAGGTACTATGCTTTGCTCTAAATCCAGCTTGTTCTTCACCGATTATTTTGTTATCATCAATCCATTTAGTAATTCTTTTATTTAACACAAAGCTATACAATTTGCTACATACATTCAACAGTGAGATTCCCCTGTAGTTGTCAGGCACATTAATATCCCCTTTCTTAAATACAGGGTGTAAGATTGACAAGGACCATTCATCTGGATACAGGCCATTGTCAAAAATGTGGTTGAAAAATTTAATCAAGAAAGGTACAATAATGTCAACACTGTATTTATAAAATTCTCCTAGCATACCATCCGGTCCAGTCGCTTTTTGTCTCTTTAATGCTTTGATTGCATTTTTTATTTCATTATCAGATATTCTCTCGTTTAGAGAGTCAATATTAATATCAAAGTCAGCGTCGGAGACACATTCAAAACGATCGCTACCAACACTGCCCAGAGCATTTTCATTTGCAACACTATTAAATACATTATTAAAGTGGTTATACCAGTCTTCAATGGAAATCATTGGTTGGGTAGATTTAGGTTTGACAGATCGAATAGTATCCCAGAATTTCTTTGGATTCTTCAAATTATCTTGTAAAGACATTATGATATTTTCTTTATGGCTTTTTTTCTTTTGCCTAATTAACTCCTTATAGGCTGTTCTCTTTACACAATATGCTGCCCTGTCCTGATCATTATGGGACCTTGAACTCCTGTGTAAATCTATTCTTAATAATTTTCTGCTTTGTTTGCACTCAAGGTCAAACCAGACCCTATTTTTCTCGGTTCCAAGGGATATAGTTTTCTTCATACATTCCCCAGCATAACTGAAGCACTCATGAAGTCTGCACAAGGCAAGGTTTATATCAGACTCAATTAAAAATGTTGCCTCGTTCAACAGACCTTGGACATACTCGGTTTGCATCAAAGCGGAAAACGTAGCACGTTTTTGATCCTCCCATTTATACTTCGAAACAGTAGTCCTGTTAACTTCTTTTCTTTCTACAACACATTCATTACTGTCAATCGTAAGAGCTAAAATCACCACTGCATGTTTAGATTCAACTTTATAAACTATGTTAAAGTCGGCACATCGAGAAAGTAACCCACGTGAGACTATGAAGTAATCTAGAACACTACTACCGGTTGGAGAAATATACGTAAAATCGCCTGAAAATTTTGATACTCGCAAGCCATTTACAATAGACAAACCAAACATTTCACACACAGTGATCAAATAACGACCAAAAGGGTTCATAGTAGCATCTCTTGATTCCCTAGTTATACTTTCATCCGAACTGTGTGAACTGTGGAAGTCAACATGGGATACCACATCACACATTTCGTCCACAGGGTCAGAACTACTGGCATTAACAGAGCCAGTTCTTGAATTAAGGTCGCCAAATACAATCAGTGGCAAATCACCATTTCCTCTAATCAGTTCAAAGAGGCAGTCTTCCAGCATAGAAACTCCATTGTATATATTTGTTTCAGCATAATATACAGAATTTTCAGGTGGCAAGTAAACTCCTAACAATAAACAATCAGTGTTTGTACCTAATAATTTATGAGACAGCTTCAGAGCAATCATGTTGTCGTATTCGATATTCAGTCTTTCAACATATTTAACAAGTTCGTTTCTCACGAGAATGATAATACCACCGGACAGACGACCATGGACACTGTCTGAAACCTTTACACCAGGGGAAATAAATATCTTATGGGAAGGGAAAAAGGATTCTGCTACAGTTACGATGAAGGTTTCCACCAAAAGAACAATATCATAGCTATTTACAAAAAAAGACAAATCCAACACTTGAGTAATACTCCAAAATCCTTCAATATTAAAGACCGCAAAAGAAAGTAACTTTTTATCATCAACATGTTTTGATCTGTCAAACGGTCTATTTTTGAACGATTGACTGGTTCCAACGTTAGAAACATGAACTTTATTAATGTTTAAAGGGCTTTGGCCTGACCTTCATTTGCCACATTCATCAGCGTCCTCAATTGTGGATTGACTACAGTGCCAGTCACTGGGGAGCTTTTGCTGCTTTGGACAGGAAGAAGTTTGTCCACTGCTAGACTGGCTTCTGGTCAACACTGGTGACGGCTGACTATCATGAACCGTTTTAGGTTTGGGTTGACGTGAACCCATAGTCTTCCCTTTACCCCTCCCCTTCCCACCCACACCTACATTTTTCGATGGCGTGTCTTGATGTGGGGTACCTGGTAGGGGAGAACCTCTCCCAAAACCTCGAGGGGAACGGCGCCAGGAACTGGTGACAGCAGGTGATGAAGTGGGAGGGTCAAGTTTGGCACCCTCCTCTGGAGTTGAAGTTGAGGTGTCAGCGTCAGTACTAAGGCCAACACCAGCCTGAAGCTGACAGGCGTCGACATGATGTAAGATCTGGTTGACACCAAGATGCAGATGACCAGGAATGACGTCATGAAGGGGCCTACTGGAGCTGGGTTCTTGCAGAGGATGACTGGAGATAACATCGTGGAGGATCTGGCTCGGAATGACGTCATGAAAGGACTGGCTCTGGGTGACTTCTGCTGAGGACTGAATGTTAAAACATTCAGACTCGGGCCGACCAGTGACAACCCCATGAAGAGGCTGACCGGCAACAACATCGTTAGGGGACTGACTGGAGATGACAACACATGGAGACTGATCCAGGGTGATGTCCTGCTGGGGCTGCTTGAGGGTGACTTCACGCAGCGGCTGGCCGAGGCTGGCACTGTGACTGGTGTTCTGGTGCTGACTGGTGCTGTCACCATTTTCCCTCAGGGAGCCGTGTCGGCCGGATCCGGCTGAGCTCCTATGGCATGGTGATGCTGCTGCTACTTCAGAGTAGGATGCAGCAGTACCACTAGTGGGAGGTAGAGAGTCAATGGGTGGCTGGTTGGATATCCT
>JAMYXO010004160.1:0-18086 GCA_033310375.1 Conus canariensis | reverse complement strand
TGTGTGTGGTCGGTGGGTTTGGGTTTCCCGTGCATGCGTGCGTGCGTCGTGGGGGGCGGCGTCGGCGTTTGGGGTGGTGTGGGTTGGGGTGTTGTGGTGTGGGTGGTGTGTAGGGGGGAAGGGGGGGAAAGGGGGCCCCTTGGTTTTTCTTCCATCAACAGGGGGGAAAAAGGGAAAAGGGTTTAATAACCCGTTAAGACAAGGAAAAAAAAGACCCAGGGGCCTGCTTCCAAACGATCACAGTGTTTAGACTGGGCTGAATTCCCAAACTGCCATTTTCCCCCTGTTCTTCCCTCCCTTTTCTAGCTTTCCTGACTGTTAGGGGTCCATTTAACTCATGATTTTTTTGCTAACGAAAGCTTTACATTTTGGGGGCCCACTCAGTCTGTTCTTTTTTGCTACTGTAATTTTACATTTGGGTCCACTCTATCTTTTTCCTTTTGCTAACTGTAGCTTAACATTTGGTCCACTCTATCTTTTCCCTTTTTGCTAACGGGTAGCTTTACATTTTTGGCCACCTATCTTTTCCCTTTTTCCCTAACTGTAGCTTTACAGTTTGGTCCCCCAGTCTTTTCGTTTTTTTTTTCCCAGTTTTTTCATGCACTCTAGGGGATTTTGGGTTCTTTACAAAAATGCTTTTGGGGTTTCTCCCCATGTTTTTTTATTTCTGTTTTGCACGTTCTACAACAATAGTCGTTATAGTACGAAACCCTTTTTTTTTTCGGGTTTTCCATTTTTACCTGAACACCACTATCCATTCAGTACTTTTCCTTCTTTGCTTTTCAGGGTACGCTATTAGTTCTCCTTTTCCTTTCTTTCCGTCCGATGCATTGGCCCTGCACCCAAATCTTTTTCACGGTATGTTTCCTCTTCTGTATGCATTGGTCTCCGCCCTAAGTTTTTTTTCAGCTGTATTTTCCTCTTCTGTGATGAAATTGGTCGCAGCCCTAAGCCCTTTTTCCTGTAGGGTTTCCTCTTCTGGATCATTGTCTGAAAGCCCTAATCTTTTTCAGCTGTGGTTTCCTCTTCTGGATGCATTGGTCTGCACCCTAAGTCTTTTTCACTGTATTTTTCCTTTTTCCTGTGTGCATTGGCCCCTGCAGCCCTAAGTTTTTTCACTGTGTTTTTCCTCTTCGGGATGCTTTGGGTCCTGCACCCTAAGTTTTTTTCAGTGGTGTTTCCCTTCTGAAAGCTGTTTTTTTAAATTTTTTTTTTTTTCCTCAGCTTTCCACAGACAGACTTCTTGGAAAAGGGGGCCAATAATACCTTTTTTTTGCTCTCCTTTGTGAAAGGGGCCCATGTTGGGCTGTTTGGGCTTTATGTACGCTCCTGCAAACTTAAATCCATTTTGACTTCACGTTTTATCTCCTCATTCCAGGGATTAAATACCCAACACGTGTAAATTTCCCAAATTTTCCTTTCCAGTCATCCTGATATCTCGGGAAGGTTTTCTTTTTCTGGAAGGCTGCTGTGCATTCCTTGTCATTCACTCCTTTTTTTTCCAGTAAACCCTGCTTCCATGCTCTGGGAAATCACAGTTTTTTTTCCAGCCCAAAAAGTCCTCCGGCTGTGGAGAACTTCATTGCGGGAGCTTCTGGTGGTGGGGTGTTTCCCTTTTTGGGCGTGTTGACCACTGTGCCATCTCCTTGAGAAACGGGGTCGTCCCTCAATGTGAAAATTAAAATTTTTCCTTTCTTTTTCCATGACAGAGTGGACACACGGGAAACACAAATTTTGGTCTATAACAAATTTAAAATTTGGTTGAGCAGAGTGGCTACATTTGGGTAACCCGCTTTTTCACGGGAAAACCCGGGGTTTTCTAAACATCACATTTTTTCTCGCGTAAACGAAGGAGAACTGATTGACTTTCAAAATTGCAAAAAAGGGCGATCCCCTTTTGGGATTATCCACCTAATTTCCCCATCACAAGACGGTCTCCCCTTTCCTAAATTTCCCCTTTATGCGCTCTTAATTAACAGGTAAGGCCGGGACCAGTCGAAAATTTGCTGACGATACACATTTTTCACCCCCCATTGAGCGTGGAAATAAAGGGGAAAGGGGGGTCTTATTTACCACATTGTTGAATGGGGTCTTGGTTTATCGAACTTAGTGTAATGATAAAGGGATAAATCTGGATAATAGATCAAACACTTTTTCCCGGCTCTCTGCACCACCCCCCCCTCATACTCACTCCTCCCTTTGCCAAAAATTTTTTTTCACCCCCTCCTCAAAGCCAAAAACCCCCATGTTGCCATAACTTTTCCCCCCTCCTCAACTCACTCCTCCATGTTGCCCTATCTTTTTTACCCCCCCCATGCTCATTTCCCCCTTTTCCATATCTTTTCACCCCCTCACCAGGGTCATTCCCCCCATGTTGCCATATCTTTTCACCCCCCCCCCATTCTCATTTCCCCCATGTTCCTATCTTTTCACCCCCTCACCAAGCTCATTCCCCCATGTTGCCATAAACTTTTTTTCCCCCCTCCCCATTCATTCCTCCATTTGCCCTATCCTTTTTACCCCCCCCCCCTCATTTCCTCCCCTGTTGCCATATCTTTTTACCCCCTCCTCATGCTCATTCCTCCATGTTGCCATATCTTTTTACCCCCTCCCCATGCTCATTTCCCCCATGTTGCCATAAACTTTTCACCCCCCCTCATTTCTCATTCCCCCATGTTGCCAGAAACTTTTCACCCCCTCACCATGCTCAATTCCCCCATGTTGCCATATCTTTTCACCCCCTCCTCATGCTCAATTTCCCCATTTGCCATAACTTTTCACCCCCCCTCATCTCATTCCTCCATGTTGCCAGATCTTTTCACCCCCTCCTCATGCTCATTCCTCCATTTGCCATATCTTTTTACCCCCCCACCATGCTCATTCCCCATGTTGCCATATCTTTTCAAACCCCCTCCCCTCCATTCCTCCATGTTTCCATATCTTTTCACCCCCTCCTCATGCCACCCCCATGTTGCCAAATCTTTTCACCCCCCCATGCTCAAATTTCCCCCATGGGTTTCCATATCTTTTTACCCCCCACCATGCCATTCCTCCCTGTTTTCCATATCTTTTCACCCCCCCACCCTGCCCCATTCCTCCCTGTTCCATATCTTTTTTACCCCTCACCATTCATTCCTCCATGTTGCCAATCTTTTTACCCCCTCACCATCTCCCTTCCCCCCATGTTTCCAATCTTTTCACCCCCCTCACCATGCTCATTCCTCCATGTTTTCCATATCTTTTCACCCCCTCAACCCTCTCACTCCTCCATTTGCCATACCTTTTCAAACCCCCTCCCCCTCCCCCATTTCCCCCTGTTTCCATATCTTTTTAGGGAGAAAGGCGGCATGACCAGCACTGAGTATGGCATCGTGCCAGTCTCAGTTATACTAACTGGCTTCAACTGTGAGAAGAGCGATCTTCAAAGGGTAGCAGTTTTCTTGTTCCTCTCCCATATATCTAGACAATCCGTTTTTCCTTGTTGGGGGTCTTTGGTCTTCCAAAGGGAATTGGAAAGGAAAATGGGTAAGTGAGGTTCGGAAATGAGTTAGCAGGGAAAGTGGAACTGACAAGCAGATGCCATAATGCGCTTTGTATCGGCGTTGCGTGGGTAGAGCTTTCCCTTTCCTTTTGAGGGGGGAACAAATTGAAGGAAGAACATAGCTACCTGTGTTGCCTTCTTTGTCTTCAAGTTTTGGACAGTGTCTATCTTCCCGAGAGGTGGTTTTAGAGGGGATGAGTAGAAAGATGGGGTTTTGTCGGTGTTGGTACAATTGGCGCTCTCTCTCTCTCTCTCACTCTCTTCTCTTTTTCTTCTCTTCTCTCTCTCTCTCTCTCTCTCTCTCTCTCTGGGTCTCATGCTGGTACCAGCCATGTTGGAGTGACATATTGCCTAACTGCTCTTTTTAATTTTAATTTTTTTTTAAATCGGTTAGTTCTGCTTGACCAACTGGCCGAAAGGTGTATTGAATGACAGTGGATTAATCATAGCAGTGGCCACATCATCTTAATGCTGTATTGCAGTGAAACTGTCCATACACACAGCTGCAGTTTGGCTAGACAGCATGTCCCAGGAACCCCAAACTGCGTGATCCCCAGGTTACACATTTCGCCGCTCAGCTGCCTGTCAATGTGCATGTATGACAAACGTGCGTGTCAGTGCCCTTCTCCGTAACCATAATCCCTGACCTCTCTCCTAATCTTCACCCATCGCCTTTTTTCCTCTTTTGACGCTTCTTCGCCCCCACCCCCACACACACACACACCCACAACACACACAACATCCCCACCCCAACACAAAACACACACACACACAACACACACACAACGCACGCGCGCGCGCCTATACTTACATTACGCATGGAACTTGAAAGTCATGACAACTGAACAATTGTGAAGTTAACCCCAAAATGTCAGCAGTCTGTTGTTAAAAACATGTTGCAGTGAAGCGAAAAAGTTACACAGCCTTGCCTTCTTCGTCTTGTTTCTTTTAGAGAAAGATTAAATGTGGTTCTAGACCAGCAATCTTATTTCGCCCGAAAACCCCCCCTTTTTCACTAATAAAATTCTCTTAACCAAAAAAAATAGCTAAAACCTACAAAATTAAACAAATCTAATCGCGTGAAAGTGGGGTTGCGGGCAAAATAATTTTCCTGCTCTAGAACCGCACATTTAAACTTTCTCTTGATTAAATCTTCTATCTCAAGCACTACCAACAAATCAGAACAAACAATGGTTTCCCGTTTGGTTAGTTATTTTTACACACCCCGAATTTATATCCTCACCAACTAATTTTTAAATTGACTGTTTTTGTCAAATGTATATGACTGATAATCGAAAAACCCCCGCTTCAAGTGATGGCAACACTCTTAGAATCGTAGATGGCTGGCCATTAAACAAATTAGCATCTGTTTTTAATTCACTTAAATTTGAACATACAGCCTTGGGTTAATTAGAAAATCGGTGCTCTACTACCTGCATACTCGTAAAGGCCACTTTCTAAGTATTTTGGGTGTTAACGTTTATACGTTTCACCGCTATCATAAAAGCCCAAGATTCTAGCAAGGCCTTTAGGAAAAACGTACTCTCCCCTTTCTTCTGGAAGTGCATAGTAATTATAAGATTTCCCTCATTAATTTTTAACTTAATGCCAAAATTGCTAAATACTTCTTTTAAAGAACAAAAGTTGTAGAAAACATCAGGTTTTTTTTAACTGCTTTAATAAATTACCTTGCCCGTCCTTAACATTCGCCCAGTTATTCTTAGTTTTTTTCAGATATATTAATCCACCTAAATTTAAAACCAATTTTCTAAGAGCAACCCTACACTCCCGCCTTTATTGTTAATGAATACTTTAAAAACACGCGTGGTTTTGCTTGGTTATATAAAGGAACATTCCTTTTTAAATCCTTTTAAAAAAATCTATTTAAAAATGGAACCTTTTTAAATAATGAAAGTGCCACTTACGACGTAGGGGGGGTTTTTATGACCCCAAAATTTCTTTGGACTTTAGTAGCTAACCATCGCAGTGGATGAATCATATGGCTTTCTAGTCAGGCTTGAAAAACCCACTAACTAGATATTTAAATCCCCCAATTTAAAGAGTGATAGAGTGCCATCAGCATGGTCACCCAAAACCTATGGCTTTTTACCAGAATCAGTTAAATTTTTCATTTACTGCTCAACTATGGCTGCGGTGTTTCATATGAAAAAACCATTTATACCACCCAATCTCTTAGTAAGGCCCAGTATATAACTTTCATGTTTATTATCAGTATAGACGCATACTAACTGAATACAAGTACCCTCCCCAACGACAACGCGTTTAATCCATTCAACAGCCCAAGGGACAAGAATGCATATGAAAAAATCTGCAATGAATTTAACTTTAAACCCCTTAAAAATAACTTTAGACAAAAGTTAGACCCCAATCAGGGTTTAGGCACATTGTATTTGTGGGGCACCATAGAGGTATAATTTTGACTACTGGCCGGCCACACCTCTTTTAAGCCAAACTCCCAAGTTAGTTTGGGATCAATAGAACAAAAACACCCCAATGCTTGGGCAACATTTATCTTAGATGAAAGTAAAAGGCCTAACAATGCCAGGAGTGCAAAGGCTCAATGACCCCATACGAAGTACGTTTGGTGCTTTAGGAGCGCAAGCACAGACCAAGTCAGCATAGTGGATCAATCTACAGGTTTGACGCCAGAAAACAATTTCTAGCCAATTTAGAAGATGCTATTAACTCTGCTGTTGATTTGCCTTCCAGCATAAAAAGGGTACAAAACGTTCTTTCACATGCTAGGTCAAAGGTTGACTTTGTTGTGGGTAAAGGATTATACATGCTGCCTTCTGACCTTAGACTACAGTTGGCATGATACAAAATTATAATAATGAAATTCTCATAGCTGGAGACGACCAAAACTTGGGACAAAATCAAGGTTTAAACAAAAGGGCCCCGGCGCCAGCCATTTTAAAAAAAGTATCTAGCCCAAAACCCTGCAGAAAGCGACCCGCCGCCCCCAGTTATAAGCACCCCGCAGCCAAAAAGCGACCCCCCCCCGTTGATGTACCTCCCCCGACAGACCACTAGCGAAAAGACGCCCTTGGGTTGTTTTTTTTAACTTTTACTGGACTGGCTATACTTTATTTCACTATAAATTAAACCAGCACCCAGCACTCCTAACGTCCACAGATGGCAGCCATATAACCAGCCACTTTCCCTATGGTAGACAAACCCAACTAACAACACTGCCTATTATGCAGGCAGAGCATAAAGCTTTTTTGACAGCTAACTTCTTTAATAAGTTTGCTAGATGGTGCAGTTTTTTTTCTAATCCCAAATTTTTACGGGCTGAGGCGTTGGAGGAGCTACTGGTCCTGTTGGCGCACTGCCATTAATGCATAAACCAGCGTAGAGATAGCAAAACCCAACAGCTGTTAATATCTAACTATTGTAATCCCTTTCTCTCTGAACAGAGTCCCTATTCTTTCTGCTAGCGTAGTATTTTCATAAATCATTTTGTTTATAGTTTTCTCTGATTCTGCTTATTTGGGTTTCTATTTTTTCTCTGTTTTAAAATACACGTGCTAACCTGTTTGCTCTTAGTATCATTAAAAACCTGTATTTTCACCTGTATTCTAGCCTTTTTTTTGTCCTAAATTTTTTATCATCTGCATTAGCCAGTTTATTTTTTTCTTCTTCTATCTCTCTCTCTAGTATATTAAATTTTTCCAAATTGTTTTTTAGTTCTTCGTTTGTGTTTTAAAGCGACTTAACAGACCTGAGGTTTACGCAGTTCAGCTTCAAGTCCTTGATTTTAGCTTTAAGAACCCCGTGTTCGCGCTCAGGCAATGAGGATATCAATTGTTTTTAAAGCCGTTTCTTCTTCAGGACTCAGCTCACCCTTTTCTTTGCCTAGGCAATTTAGAACCGCCAATTGTTTCTTCATTTAAACTGTCTCAATTTCTGCTATTAGATCATCTGGGTGTTCGATTTAATTCTTGAAGAGGTATGTTTGTATTTAGATTGTGTTGGCAAACCTTTTTCTTTTACGTTCTGTAAAGCACTAACAGCCTTAGACCTTAGGCAGACTTCCTTGGATTGCAATTTAATTCGCCTTCTGATCCGAATGGAATCTCTCCAAGTGAGCCCAGAGTTAAAAACTCGGAGGGTCCGGCTATCAGTAACTTGTTTACGCATTTGTTTATTGCCCTTCATATATTTTAAAACAAATGGCCTTCCCCGTCTCCCCCCCCTCCCATTCAAAATCGTTTAAAATCGATCACGTCTGGCAGCTCCGCCCTTATACTTCTATAGAATGATTCAATTCGTTGTCGCAATAGTTCTTGACGGCTTTGGGAGTGAAGAGCCTACTCCTAAAAGTTTTTGACGAGCTCTAAGGAGTACAAGCCGCTCCTAAATCTTTAGGTCGTCTAGGGAGTAAAGGACGTGCTTTGCTCCCTCAAGTTATCTTGTATTTAACGACCTTGTTTATTTCATCTTCATCTCCTTCATAGGACTAATCGCGTCAAATCTTCATCATCAGCCATATTTTATATTTATTATTTTTTGTTTTTATAAAAATGAACCCATACGGCTGCGACCTTGATCCCTTCAGAAAGCGAAGGAACCCCATGGCATAAAAGGCATAAGACAGACTGTGCGCGTTGTAAATAATCCATCAACAATTGAGCCCAATGAAATGTTAAACAGTAAGATTTAGTGACCTCGGGGCTGACGATGTTATAATGCCGGGCACTGCCAGGCTGTCATTCAAAAAAGACATTGAGTCGGCGGATCCTAATGCCCTGTCGTTGCTAACCCGGGCAGGGCATCATTAAAAAAAATGGTAATTAAACTGGAAGGTAGAGAAGTTTTCTCACTGAGTAGCGCAGACATTTTTAATCTCTATTTGATCTGTGGCTGCCTAGAACAGAAAGAAAAGACAAATCTTTCAGGGAATCCAGAGCCCAAACGGTCTTAAGCACAGGTTAATGCTGCAGATGCAAAGGAAGACGAGGGAGACCAGGCAATTTGCGCGAGCATTTAAAAAGATTTTGCATCCCCCTAGATTTTGAACTGTTAAAAACCCCTCAGCCATATTACCAAGGCGCACTAAAAGATAAACTTACTTCGAATGACATTCAATGACGGGGTCTGTTATTTTTATCAGTGACCCACAGCCAGATACACTGTTAGTAAAATCTCTCTTTAATTTTGACGTTGTTACTAAACCCTGAACTGGCTAGAATAATCTTAAATCAGTATAAAAGTAGGGCGGGTTTTTTACTTTGAAAGAGTTTTACACACAGTCTAGCGATTAAAACAAGCAAGACACGTCTGGGAAATAGCTATAAGCAATTCTTTAAGGTCCCTAAAGGGGGTTCTCTTGCTAAATTTTCTGAACCCTCAGCTCCTTTTAAGAGAGAATCTGAGGCGTTTTACAATCCAAAAATTGAACGTTGTCTTGCACAGTAGATGGCAAAACTTTTCAGTTGTATTCAGCTGGATTTTACCCGACCAACACTTTGATGAAATAAGAAAACTGTTTGCTGGAGGCAGACAGACAAGCCCCATAGCCGATATGTGTGTAAAAAACTTCACCTTCACGTTGTAAGACTCGAAGATTTTTTAACAGACAAATATGGATATGGGTGGATTTTAGATCCACATATGACAACAGACTTTCACGGGAGTGGGAAAAAGGGTAGGGTCAGATGGCAATACTCATAAGATTAATAAGGAAGAGGAGGAGAATGGTCAGATACAAATGCACGTTTTTTTTGGTTTTATGACGCCCAGCTGAACATTGAAGAAAATAGACTGAAAGAAATAGGCCTATTAAAACAGATGGATGTTTGAACTTTTTGCATAAAGACCGCACTGTTCGCTTATTTGTGGGATTACTGGGTGTGGGAAAACTGTTTCGTCTTTATTTGTTACAAACAGCTACAGATTTCATTACGAGTACATTGTTATATTCTGCACAACCATTAAGCACAACAAAGTCTTTCAAAGAAAGGCAGGTTTGTTTGGACAGACGAGAATATTTTTTTAGTTGATCCTACTGACAAGCTAA
The DNA here is from genome assembly GCA_033310375.1 of Conus canariensis. NCBI lineage: Eukaryota > Metazoa > Mollusca > Gastropoda > Neogastropoda > Conidae > Conus > Conus canariensis. The sequence continues at coordinate 8,502 of JAMYXO010004160.1, read as the reverse complement.
ACGACTGTTTAGAACATTATATAGGTTATTTGAGGAACTGAAACGTGTTTATTATTGATGACTGTTCAGCCGAACAAGATATTGTTAAAAAAAGAAGGACTCTGTCTAAGCTAGCCTTTAGCGGAAGACACGCATTAGTTTCTGTTTGGCTCTTAACTCAGAAATACAATGCTGTCTTAAAAGACTTTAGATCGCAGTTAAAATCAGTCATCTTATTCTATACTAAGGACAGGGATAGTTTTGAAGAATGTTTAAGTGAAAACTATATAATCAGGACAGGGATGAACTAAAAAAAATAAAAGAGCAGCTTAGAAAAATCTAAGCACGCTAAACTATGCTTACGGACTGACCCGCCATTTTCAATACGTTTGCTTATTATAGATTGCTAAATTACAGATTGCTTATTATAGATTGCTTATTATGGGTTTTGTTTTATTACAGATTGTTTACTATAGATTGTTTATAATAAATTGTTTATATTAAAAAGAATGTCTGGGGGGCCAGAATCAAAAGCAGAGTTAGCTCCCTAAATGCGTTGCAGTAGAGATAAAAGATCTGCAGATACAACTGACTTTGATCTAATGGGGAGTGACAGGAAATGTTTATGGTTTTGAGTACACCGACGATGGCGTTTTACAAACGAATAGAAATTGAAGATAAAAAACGGCAGCAATATCCTGCCCTGGAAAGAGATAAGAAATCTAAGGGCAAACGATTTTGGCAAACACGAATACAAATTTCATAAACGAGAGAATGCCTGGGCGTTGCTTCCTGACATTAACTGGGATTTAAAGTTTGAAAATACGAAGCCCCTATGTATACTTTGATAAGAAATACAATTTTAGAAAGCTTTAAATGAAGGACGCCTTCTTGCTAGCCTAGCCCCAGGAACCACAACGAAAAAGCAGATTGAAATAACTAAGCAGGGCTCTGAACATATGCTGCGGAGAAAAAAGTCCTTAGCTGAGTGGGGGGTGACACCGTCGGCTTAGAGTTTAACCCAAAACTAAATCACTGCCTAGAAAAATGACGATGCTTTTTCGCTTATTTATTACTCCAAGGGAGTCTGATCCTAGTTTGCCAGAGCACACGTTAATCAGGGGGTTTGGCAAATAAAGTCTGAAAACTTGGACGGACCTCTTAGGCTTGTTATTGTTATTACAAAAAACGAGGAGAAATAAACACTTCTGTATCTTTGACAAAGTTACTGTGATGGTTGACAAAGACAAACTAACAGTACTCGATTTTATTTTCATTAAGTATGTTGATTTTATTGCGTTTTACTCTGTTGATGAAGTGCTCCCAGAAGGGTTAATAAGAAGATTGTACAAGATTAAAAAAATAATCTTAATTAAAAAGGGAAAAGACGGCCAGCAGTTTAGATTAAAGCACATGACTGAGCTTGAAGAAGAATAGAAAGTGACTTAAATAAGTATAGGGTTACTAGAAAAAAAATATGCTAAAGCCTTAAATGTCCTTTCTTATATAATCACCGGCCCCAACGGTTGTATCCAGCTTAAGCACTGGGTCTAGTGTCGCTCTTTTAGCTACTGGAGTTGGGACACCAATATCCATAGCTTTTGGGAGCGTTGGTTTGGGTTTAGTTGCCGTGTCCACGATTGTAAGTGCTGTTTTAAGAAACTGGCACCTAAGTTAAAAAAGGCACACTCCCAATTGTAGCCCTAGCAACAGCAAAACTTCATTCATTAAGGCTGATTATAAGCTTTAATTGCTGGAGGGAAAAAAGTAACAGACGAAGTTTTAAAAACGAGCCATGGCTGCGGCGATGATTACAGACGTCAAAAGATCGACCTCCAAAAGAAATGGAGAAAGACTTTTACTTCACAGCAGGTAGACGCTGAGGCAATCGAAAGAAAATTGCAAGCAGAACCCTGCAAACCCAAAACGAGCCTGATTTAAAATTATTTGTATTACTTATATATATGATCTTAAAAATGACGGCCAAAGTAGTCAGTAGTTACAGAGCTTAAATATATATGCTGCGCCTTAGAGTTAATGATGGAGGGAGGCTAATGAAGAAGTGTTAAGATACGTGTTTGGCGAATTAATTACGAGATCTTTTTGAGCACACAGATATTCGCGAAAGTGTAACCAACGTAATCAGTTAAAATGCCAGATTCTTGGCCAACCCAGTAATAAAGTGTATTGCATTTTAGTTAATATTATGGCTCCTGATGACGTTGATTGTTATTTTTATAACTCTGATGGAGCAGCTATTCAATTTAACTAAATTTTAGTATTTATTTTTTTGTAATTACTCAAATTAGCTAAATTTTATGTATTTATTTTTTTGTATTCCCTTTATTTAACTGCGCTTAAAAATTGACGGCCACAAAGGCGTTGGGATGCTAAAACCAGTGGGCAAATATGTTCAGTGAAACTAGCATGGACATCATTTAAACCCTTCAAGCGTTTCAGGAAAGCGTAACACATGCGTTTCTCTAAAATCCCAGAGTCTCTTCAATTTAACACCGCCAGATAAAAGTGTTGTTGCCATTCAGATTGATATATAACCCCGATGATTAGTATAGTATACTAGTCTGGGTATCAACTAGACAGAAAGAAAGTATCAGCTATTACGGACTTTATTTCTGACGGGGTCTGATTACATGCTTACACAGTTTATCCATGCAAGCGAAGAAGCGAAATTGCGCAGGGATCTCGGTTGGTCTGAAGGAACGGTCATTGAAATCAGATTAAGACAAACAAAGTTTCTTCCTTATTGTCGGCAATTCTTTACTTCCTCTCCCCAGAGAGTTAGAGTTAAAACGAGCAGCAGTCTTAAACATTATTAATCTGCATATGTGTTTAATGTGGTGTGTTTTTGGCGCCATTTACATCTCGTTAAAAATCATGCAAACAGAGTATCTAATAGAGCGGTATAAAGATAGTCTGAACTTGATAACATATCCTTTCCAGTGAGCTATAGAAAGTATCGACAGTTTGAAGACAAACAAACCATTATCCGTAAGCGTATACACATGGAATTCCGTAGACAATCTTAGTCCCTCTAGGATCTCTCCCGAAGCCTCTTTAAGGTGAACAACTTGACAATCAATGTAGACTTGATTCTGTTTGCAGGACGGATTCCAAGAGCCAACTATGTATTAATCAGATCAATTAGCAGTCTTTGGCTCTATACTACAAAGCACGAATCTAAACCAATGAGCTTTGTAGAAGGTGTTTGGTTAGGGTCCCTTCTATCAGAAGCAGTGCTGAACATAAGAAACATTGTAAAAGTTTGTAGACTGTAAAACCGAACTTCTTACCGCCCCCTCCCCGGGTTAAAGTTTGTTTTAAGAATGTACAACAAATTTGCAGATGAGGCCAACGTAGTCTATGCTGGCTTTGAAGCGATCTTACCGCAGTTAATACAAGCCCCTTCAACAAGACCAAAAAACACCCTATTATCCCGCAATCAGATCTTGTTCTTATGCATTTGTTTGTTGGTTAGGTCAGATGGCAGACACACAGCGCCAGAGTTACTTAGAGGCACCACCCGCAGCTATCGAATTTTTGGAGCAGATGAAAACACCTTCGCAATCAACTCTCCAATCAGCTGAACCTTTCAGGCATTTAAGATAGGACTCCTGAAGACAAAGGGCTATGAATCAGCCACCACTGCTGGATATGCAAATGCAGTTATTAGGTTGACACTGTAGAGATCATGATCACTTTACTGGTAAATTCAGAGGAGCAGGCAACAACAGTTGGCAATCTTCAACTCAAGGTAACCACGAAAAAATGGAAAACTGCCAATCTTCTTCATAACTTGCGGGGGCTACGATTCGCACTCTTATCATGCAAGCAATAACTTCTGAATTGTAAGAGAGATAAGCTGTATTGCCAGTCTTCAGAAAGTACTATGACCTTTTACTTTAGGACTGTTTATCCTTCTATGATTCTGACCAGCATCTGATGGGGAGCTTAGATAAATTGGCGGGCTCTCTTACAAGACTGTCCAATCACTAAAAAATATTTCGACCATCTTTAGTCCGTAAAGGCGTTTACCCCTATGAATACATGGACTCGTGGGGCAAGTTTTTGATGAGGCAGCGCTGCCAGCAAAGGATAGACTTTTACGCCCGTCTTAGAGGTGGAGGCATATCTGACGCGACTATGAATACGCACAGAAAGCCTGGACAGAATTACACTGTCGAACCATGGGCGATTATCACGATCAATACTGATGGCCGAGTGTGTTTATTGCAGATGTGTTTCAGAATTACAGAGCTACTTGACATGAAAACACTACGGTCTAGATTCATCACAGTTACATCTCTTGCCCCGGGGCTGTCTTGGCGACGCATTCTTTCTTAAGTCTACAAACATCAGATCGACTTAATATCTGATCTGGATACACTCAGGATGAATTGAGGATGCGCGCTGTGAGGAGGCATTAGCATGGCCTGTCATCCTTACCGCAGAGCCAACAACATGTATTTAGACGATTATGATACGACTAAACCATCCAACTATCTAATGTATTAAGACGCAACAATCTGTATGGGTGGGACATGAGTCAGGCACTTCCATTAAGAAAACTTTAAAATGATAGCGGGCCTCATGGGGTTTACTGCCGTTGTTAGTGTAATGCTTATCACAGTTAAAAACCGATAATCCAATAGGGACTAATCTTAGTAGGTGGACTTAGATTATCCCGCCAGAGTTGCACGACCCCATAACGATTATCCCTCTTGCAGCAGAAAGATTAAAGTGAGTCCTCACCGAACCACCAAACTTGGTGCCAATCTTCGACAAAGGAGAAAAGTAGTTGTACATTACCGGCTGTTACGTTTACTTAAGACACGGACTGAAACTTACTGCGTTCACGAATAATTACTTTCGACCAAGGGCCTTTCATGAAAGCCATACATTCCATGAAGAACTCGATCTTAGGCCGCGGCCACTGGACGCTTCAGAAAAAGACTTCTTTTCAAACTAATGAACAACAGCTGTTTTGGTAGACGAAGGAAAATCCACACAAGCGTAAAGATGTAAGATTAGTTTACAAAGAAAAACAAGCAATTAAGCTGGTCTCTAACCTAATACCAAGGACTTTAGATGATTTAGTGATAGCCTGGTTGGCGTTTGATGATGAAACAGAATGTAAGTTGGACAAGCCGTGTGTTTATCGGGTTTGCGTGTTAGAGCTGTCAAAGTTATTGATGCTTGAATTTCTATTACGGATACTTTAAGCCGCTGTATCCAGAATAAAAATGTCCTTTACACAAGACAATGATAGTTTTATTCTCAGACATCCCACAGAAGATTTCTATAAGATTTAGAAGCAGAGGTGCTAAAGGGAGCGACAGCGGGTACGACACATGTTGAACTACCCAAAAGACAGCCTTTACATTAACTGTAAACAAGGAACGTGATTGGTAATGATGAAGGATGAACTTAATGGGAGGTTATACAAGAATTTGTTGGGCCTGCCGGTCAAAGATGTATAGCGTTTGCCACCCTGACTTCTGTAATGAGAAGGACTAGGGTGTAAGTAAAGAAGTTGTCAAAAAAAAAAAAAAAGCCACGACAAACTACAAGCGGCTCTCTTTGAAACAAAGTGTATTATCACACCAAACGTTAATCTGCGCACTACTCTGCATCAAGTAAACACAAACTAGCTGTTAATAAGAAATCACTTAGTCTCTAACAATAACAAGCGAACTTACGTCATCCTGAGTTTTCATATGCTGTAGGTCACTGGAGAAACCGACTTGGCTGACTTAAAATTAAGATCTTAACTAGTTCTTTATTAAGATCTTAACTAGTACTTTACTTAAGATCTTAACTAGTACTTAACTAGTACTTACTTAAGATCTTAAACTAGTATTTAACATGACTTGCACTTAACTTGCGCTTTTACTTACACTTAACTTGTTATAATGACTTAACCAGTACTTAGCTTGTACTTAACCTGTCTTAACAAACATTAAAAAACTAATTAACTTTTTTTTTGTTTTAAAAAAAAATGTCACAAGCAATGCCGATTCTTGACCCCAAGAAACTAAAAGGGCCCCTTTTGGCGGAAGGGAATAAACAGAATTTTATTTTTCCCAAATAATCCATCTACTTTGATTCAGACAAATCTTATTTTAAAATTTTCCAGACCTGGGAGCAATAAGTGTTTGGGCCCGGGATCTGCACGGCCTTATTTTTAAAATAGAACTTATTCGCAACAGAACAAACAGGACAGTTTCAGAATCTGGGAGGGGCAATCGAAAAAAATTTTCTATAAAACTTGGGGGGCAAGAAATTTTTTCTTTACACAATGCAGACAATTTCTAATCTATTTGATCTATGGCTAACCGATAATAAAGGCCGATCTTGCTTTTAAAGGGAATCGAAAATACGAAGCACTAAAACACAAATAGACCCCGAAGATGCAAAAGCAACAAGTATGAAGCGAATTTTTGCTTTGGAAACGCTTTTCAAACCCTTGATTTTGAGTTGTTAAAAGCGCATCGCCATATTTTCAGGAGCATTAAAAACAGATTTCATATAACTAATTTTTTAATAAAAAAAGGGTTCATTAATCACAGACCAAACCAAGTACAGCATTTTCGACTCTCGTTAATTTTGACTTTTTTAGAAACCCAATTTAGAAGGCTGATTGAGAAACAATATCAGAAAAATTAGCAATATTTTACGAAAAGTGATTCATCATCAAATATCCTAAAAGCAGGCAACACAAATGGAATTTTATTTTTAGGCCCCCAGAAAGATCCCAAAAAGGTATTTTAAAATTGCTGTTGAAGATGAAAAACCTTTAAAAAGACAAAGTGAAAATTTTTTAATCCTAAAATAACGAAAGTACAATGTTTAAATTTAGGGGGAACCAAACCAAGCTACGGGAACGGGCTTAAAAAACCCTTTTCATCTTTTGATGAAAAAGAAAATTGTTTGGAGGCGGGAGGGGTAAAATCCACAGTAGACCTTTTGTCTAAAAATCTACACCCCCACATGTTAACTTATGAATATTTAACAACGAAATACGGGTTTATGGATTGACCAAAGGGCAACGAAATAATCAGTTGCTGGGGGTGGGAGAACATTAAAGACGTTAAACATTCAAATTTATAAAGAAAAAGAGAGTGATAAACCACTTAATGTACATTTGTTTTTAATATATGATGCCCAGCTAAATTCAAGATAACAATGAAAGAAAAACCAAACTAAATTTTTTTTTATTTTTAAAAAGAGTCTGTTAGATATCCAAAATGCCCCAAAAAAAGAACTGTTTTCGTAGACATAAAAAATTTTAGATTTAAAAACATTAACAAATCAAAAAAAAACTAACAGGAAAACCCTTTTAAAATACAGAAAACCAACGAAGGATTCTGCTGCTTAATCTTTACATATGTTAATACTGGACACGCGGTTTAGTGCTTTTAAAAACAGGAACAAGGTGTCTCTTAGCAACAGGCTAGGGGCACCGGGAGCTTTTCCCTAGGGGGTTTTTCTTTAACTCTTGGCCTGTGTTTTTATTGGGTGTAAGTCTGTCAGCAAAAAAATAAAACCCAAACCCCAAAAGCAAAAACTATGGTTCAACTTCAAAACTTTTCTTCAAGAAAAAAAAAAGGGGGAAAAACACCGGAGAAAAAAAGTCGCCCCCCGGGTTTTTGAGGATCAAAAGAAAAAATTTTTTTAAAGAAAAAGGGGCTTTTTTCCAAAAAGCAGAGGGGAAAAAAAAGAAAAAAAAAAAAACAAAACCCAAACACCCAATTTAAAACCAAAATTTTAATTTTTAAAAAGAAAGCCAAAAGCCCTTGATAGTTTTGAAAATTTTTTTTTTTTTAAAAAAAAATTTTTTGAGAGAAAAAACCAATGGAAAGAAAATGAAAAGAATTTTTGAAGAAATTCGAAAGGCTTTTAAAACCCCTTTAAATAGTTGAAAGATTTTTTAAAAAACCCGGGAAGGGGGAAAAATTTTTCCAACCCAAAAGAAAAACAAAAAACCCTCCAGTTAAAAAGGTTATTTTTTAAAAATTTAAACTAAAAAAAAAAAACCCGGGGGGTTACCAAAAAAACACCCCAAAAGACAACCCGGGGCGAAAAATTTTAACCAGGAACCAAAAGAAAAAAAAGGGGCCCTTGGCAGAGGGGGCCCCAAAAAATTTAAAAAGGCTGGTTCCAGAAAAGGGTCACCAGCCCCCAAAATTTGCAAAGAAGTTTTTTTGAACAAAAAAAAGAGGACAATGTTTATGGGGGGTTTTTAGGTGACCTAAAAAAATCGAGAAGTATTTTTTTTTTCGGGGCCAAAATTTTTAAAAAGGCCCTTAATTTCCGGGGTTAACAAAATTGATGGGTTTGAAAAACAAAATCCACCAAAACAAATGTTAAAAGGGAAAAAAACAACCTTAAATTTGGGGGGGAAAAAAAGGGGCCCCAAAATGGCAAAACCCAAAAATCAAAAAATTTTTCCAAAAATTAATTTTTTTAACATTAAAGCCAAAAAAAAAATTTTCTTAAAAACAA
>JAMYXO010004159.1:15000-18088 GCA_033310375.1 Conus canariensis | reverse complement strand
GCGCGCCCCGGTTGTGTGGTGTGGGGGTCTAGTGCTTGTGCGTGTGTGTGTGCGTGTGTGGGGTGTGGGGTATGTGTGTGAGAGAGGGGAGAGAGTGAGAGAGAGAGAGTCGAAAGCGTGTGCTTTTTCTTCTGTCTGTCGGGTCTGTTGTTGTCTTTTGTCTCTCTTTTCTCTCTCTCTCTTTTCTCTCTCTCTCTCTCTTTTCTCTTTTCTCTCTTCTCTCAGGGCCAGTCTGCCGATCGTCGATGCACGAAGTGTAAAAGACAGGCGGTGTTTTTTTTCAGGACTATCTGTCATCAAAGGTGAACGCGCGTGCTGGGGCAGATAAAAAGGGTCTAGATTGGAGACACCTAGCTACAACAGTTTTTGTTTACACGCGCACAGGGCGCCGCCGCCACACACACACACTCACACGCACGCACGCACGCACGCACGCACGCACGCACACACACACACACAAAACACACACACACCCACACACACACACACACACCACACACACACACACACACATAAGCGCGAGGAATGCACATGTACACCCCAAAATGCGGGCCCTGCAAAAAACGCCCGCTAAAATCTCGCGTGTGCACTCGTACACACACAGCACGCACGCATACACACACAACACACACCCCGGCGCGCGCGCGCGCGCGCGCGCGCCGCGCGCGCAGCACGCACGTACACACACACGAACACACACACACACACACACACACAGATGTACGCTGAGGCAAACTCAAGCGCGCATATGCACGTGTGCACGACACACACACACGCATACATGAACGCTTTCACTTTTTGTGCAAAGTGTGTGCGTGCGTGCGTGCGTGCGTGCGTGCGTGCGTGTGTGCGCGCATGTGTTGTTTTGGCATTCCTGATAGTACTTACCTACAGATTCAGCCGACTAACAGCCTCCCTCATTGACGTTTGGTAATGTACTTTCCAGGCCGAATAATGTGTGGCCTTCCCCATGCAGAATTATCAAGCGTTTAAATGAGTGCTCACATATACCAATGGCAAGAAAGTTGACATCAATTCAGCAAATCAGGTAAACCGACACGCTTTATGATGTTTGTCACTGAAACACGGGAGGCCGGATTAGCCCATTTGGTAGAGCGCCGGACTCGTGATCCTGGGATTGCGGGTTCGAATCTCCGCCGGGCAGTTTCGGTACAGGGGGATTTTCCCCTTGGAGTTAACATTGGTTCTGACTCCATTTCCGTACAGTCCTTCGAATGAGACTATAAAGCGAGGTTCCGTGTGTGAACACACGCATAACATCTTGCACACACGTAAAATCCCATCACCAACTTTCGGAAGAGAAGGCCAGTTTAGCCGTTGGTATGGATGACAAGTTACACATAGACATGCACCTTCCCCGACGTTGGAGTATGGCTGCCTTAATGGCGGGATAAAAAAAAAAAAAACGGTCATACACACAAAACTCCACTCCCTCTGTAGAAAGAAACTCGTGGAGAGCGTGGCAGCAGAGAGTCCTCAGAAGAGAAGCCCCCTTCAAGCAAGTGTTTCGGCCCTTATCTCCTGACACTCTAGGGGGGTTGGGCCACACCCGGTTCATGACTCCGGATGTCCCTCTGCTGCCCCTTTTTTTTCCCATCTTGGGACGAGCCATGGCTGGGATTCGAACCCATGACCCTCTGGACATGCTCATTTTCCACTTAATGACTCGCGCTTTAACCACTGAGCCACAGGGACACCTGATATTTGTAGGGAAATTAAGCCTTATGAAGTTCACTTTTGTTCCTCCTTGACCAGATCCAGCTTGAACACCTCTCTGCCGCTTCTGCCATTGCTTTCAGGGCTCTGTTTTTTTCCTTCCCTGCAACTGAGAGCTGTTTCATGAGGCTGTATGCAGACGTTCCTACAAACCCCCTAGCTCCAATTTCTGCAGTGAGGACTTTGACCTGATAGCCTTCTCTCCTCAGGCTGTTTGCCAGATCAGCATACTTTTCAGTCTTGTAGATTTGAGCTGCCTCCATTCTGTTCTCATATGGCACCGTGAGCTCGATCATGATCAGCTGCTTGGTTGACTGAGAGTGGACTACTATGTCTGGTCTCATGCCACTCTTGCTGATGATCTCTGGGTGACTCTTCCATTCTGGGAGGTCTGCAGTGCACTCCCAGTCATCTGCCCCATCCAGCAGACTCTGCCTGCATGTTTCGAGTGGCACTGTTGTTCTTGGCCATGATTTGCTGCCTCCTGTCGTGAAGAATGTTGCGGGTGCTTTTGGAGTCCTGATTTTCCCTTTTGTGGTGTTGGTACTAGCCCAGACTACTTGTACAATCTCTTTGAGCACTTGGTTGTGCCTCCATGTGTACCTTCCTTGAGCCAGGGCTACTTTACATGAGCTTAGGACATGCTCCACTGTTTGTTTTTCATGGCAGAGGGGGCATGCAGGATCGTCTGTTTTCCCCCACTTCACCAGGTTTGCATTTGAGGGCAGAAGGTCATATGCAGATCTGAGAATGAAGCTGATCCTGAGAGGGGCCATGTGCCAAATGTCATTCCAAGTGAGACTTCTTTGGAGTGCATTCTCCCACGTTGTCCATTGCCCTTGCTGGCTCTGCTGGACTGCTTTTTGGAGTCTTTTTTGGTCTTCTTCTTTCCTCATCTCCTGAATCATCATGTCTCTGTGTGGTAGATGGGATTAATACTTGCCTGTCTACACAGGCAGTGTCCGCAGGAGTATCAGCCTGCGTACGCAGAAAGAAAGAAAGTCACTGAAACACAAAGTTTAAACAGCTCTGGCCCTGATTCCGCTTCCTGCTGCTTAACATCCACTTTCTTTTCAATAAAAACATGGAAAAAAAATGTTTCAGGGGCTAGAGATAGGAAAGGAACATCCGTTCTAATGCTACTCAACCATTTTACCCTAGGCACTATAAATAGTAACGGTACCTGATTGGTCCTTTGACATGCGGGCAGTTTATGCTCGCTAAACTGTTGTCTTGCCTGAAGAAGACCAGAGAGGTCGAAACGCGCCGTCTTTTGCCTCGTGATTTGTTTGTCTGTTTCGTTCGGCGGTATATTGGTTTTTCTTTAAAGTTTGTGTTCGATACGTTCCGA
>JAMYXO010004159.1:0-10000 GCA_033310375.1 Conus canariensis | reverse complement strand
AGGGAAAGGTAAAGTTTAAGGCGAGTAGCTTAGCAGTTGATAGGATAAAAACGGATGATGTGCAGCATGTAATATTGTATGAAGTGTGGTTGTGTTGGCATAACAAAGATTAACCACTGGGTTATCTGACAAGAGATGACATGAGAGTGAGGTGCTGGATGGAAATTTTGGCGAACAAATCATGTGTTTTTGATATATGATTATAATTGACAGTGCAAAGAGGGGTAATAATGTGAAGGATTGTGGCTGCGAGCCGATTCTCTTGTGTGAAATGCTGGAACTGTGAACCGCTAAAAATTAAGTTTTTTTGTTTTGTTTTGTTTTTTTCCTCTGAGAGATGTGTATTACTACTGGTTATTGTGTGGAGACATTTCCTTGTGAAATTGGCCATTTCCTAGATTATTTAGTATGTCCTAAGGGGGCCCATGAAGTCTGTGTTGGATCGCTTAGATTGGTTATTTCTCCGAGAATTGGGTGTGATTCATAATTTCATATGTAATAGCGTGGATGGGCTCAGGGAAATATTGTTTTACCGCTGTTGTAAGGGTTGGCAGGAAATGGGTCTGATAACCCCAAAGTGAGTAATGGGTTGGGGGATGTGTTCGAAATTCAAGGGGTCACTCTCATGCCCGAGTGGGAAGTAGGCAAGGGAGATGGAGAGTTAAAGCTTTACCAAGTAGCCTATGTGCCTTGATGACTCGGGTAGTAGCAACATTACAGTAGGGGCCTACAGTTGTGTCAGCAGGTATCCTGTTCCGTCCTGAGGCTGGGGCCAGACCACCGCAGTCTACTGCCGCGTGCCGGCAGGTGAGCGGCGCTTTCCAGTACCTGTTGTTTTCCCGGGAGAGGGAGACCACCCAGGCCGTCTGCCTTCTGTGGGGCAGCTCTCCTCCAGCTACCGGTGCTCTTCCGGGAGTTCTCCGGCACTGGTTCCTCGTCCCTGTTCAGGCGTCCTGTGAGAGGGCGCTGCACCAGGCCTTTTCCACCCTTGGTGTCCGGCGGGGCCTTCAGAGGAGGAGGCGTCCTACGAGCCCCGGACCCGTCGAGAGGGCGTCTGGTGTGTGTACGTTGGGTGTCGTGCCCATCGCAGGGAGGAGTCAGACTGCGGGAAGCCACGGTCAGCGCCGGGGTGCAGAGTCTTCGGGGAGGGTGTCGGCCCGCGGAGGAGCCACGGTCAGCGCCGGGGTGCAGAGTCTTCCGGGGAGGTGTCAGCCTGTGAGGGGCCACGTACAGCGCCGAGGACTGGAGCTTTCTGGGCCGGGATGGGTGGTCCCATGTTTGTGGTAGAAGGGGTGTAGCGTTAGGCAGTAGGGTTAGGGGTGTTAGCTACTGCCTCCTTTCAGGACGTAGTGGCCAGCACAGTGTAGGGTACTGGTCGATGCCTCCCTTAGGGACGCAGCGACCAGTTTGGTAGTGGTCCCGGGTTAAAAGGGAAGGGTGAGTCCTGGGGAGAGGTGTGGGTGGTAGCGGTCGTTAAGAGATTAGAGTCCCTTTGGTAAATCCTTGTCCCTAGTAGTTAGTCACCACGTGTGCGGGCTATCACTGTGTCCCCAGGTCACAGTGATATACTGTAACTGGTGTTTCAGGTTAGGTTAGGGTCTTCCAGGTCATTGTAGTAGAGTAGGGTGAGTCAGCGGGAATTAAGATACTTGTGTGCAATTGTGGATGTGCGTGAGTGGTGGCGCCATGGAGTGTGTGTGAAATAAAGAAGCGTGCGTGATTGTAAAACTGTGTTAGTGTGCTGTGTTGTCTGACCTAGTGTGTGATAGGCGTGGGTAAGGGTGGTAGGGCCGTCCGGCTTAGCGACCGTGACACTTTGGTGGAGATGCGGGGTACTTAGGTGGTTCTGGGTAGGTGATAGGTAGCTAGAAGGGAGGTAGGGGGTGTTGTGTCCGGTGTGTACGTTGTGTGAAATGTAAGTGGGTGGTTGGTGGGAGCGTACCAGTACCCTGGGAGGTGGTACGTAGTGTCCCTGTTCACTTCAGGCAGGTCTCCATTGGCATTGGGCAGGGCACTTGTGTTGGTGTGATTGGGTTGGCGCTACCGAGTGAGTGAGGTATGAATGGTCAATAAACATTGAGTGGTTGTTGGAAGTGTGAGTGATTACACCGTACAGTGTAGGTGAGGTGCCGGAGGGTACCAGGTGTCTTTTGTGTCCCTTACATGTGGTATACCCCAGTGAGTAGGTAGAGTGGTACCCGGCCCGTGACTGTGCACGCTGTGTGCTCGGATATCCTGTGGGGATTAAGGGCAGTGTAAGCCCAGGTGACTGTGTGTGGGAAGCACGAGGGTGCGCAGTGTTGTGGCATAGGGTATGCTGTGAGTGCACCTGGACTTGAGGGGTGCAAGTGCACTGATCGTGTGGGTGCGGCCTACCAGAGACAGTGAGGCCTGTGACTGTGGGTAACTGGTGCGCATGCACAGTGGACGGTGGACACACGGTGTCACGTGGTTCAGTTAGTGACCAGACTGTGCATTGGTGGTATTGTAGGGGTTGGAGCCTATGTGGGTATAGGTAGGAGGTACACAAGTGTGGGTGGAGTTATGCTTGTTGCGTGACTCATTGAGAGCAGTGTATACTTGTGTTGAGTTGCTTTAGTTTGTTGGTTAGGGGGCAAGCGCGTGGTTAGGAACATCTACTTGCGTTCATATTGGATATTGTCCGTTGCTAGCTCTGTGGTGGTAGGGGTACCCTATGTCTAAACACACCCGAGCCCATCCGCAGTACGATCCCGATAGTGTCATGGATCCACAGGCCCCTATGGCGGATACCAAACCTAAGGTTAGTGACCAGGATGCGGGGGTGGATCGAGAACAGGGGACGGGGGCTTATGCAAAGTTTGCCAAGTTGGGAGCGGCGATGGGTTTAGCTGGGGGAGACCTCGCCAAGTTCGTCACAGACTCAGTACGTAATGAGGATGAGAAGACGGCGAGAGAAGTAGAATTGGAGCTCCGGATGGAGGAGAAAGTGAGGCAGAAGATGAAGGATGAAGAGGAGAAAGTGAGGCAGAAGTTGAAGGATGAGAGGGAGCTAGAGATGAAGCAGAGGGAGCTAGAGATGCAGCAGAGGAAGATAGAAGAGGAGAAAGCTGATAGGCAGAGGGAGCTAGAAATGAAGCAGAAGAAGATCGAAGAGGAGAAGGAAAGGTTAAAGCAGAAGGATGAAGAGGAGAAAGCTGCTAAGCAAAGGGAACTAGAGATGAAGCAGAAGAAGATCGAAGATGAGAAAGCAGCGAGACAGATGGAATTGGAACTGCAGAGGAAGAAGATGGAGGAAGAAACGGCGATAAGGGAAATAGAAGCTCAGACACGGCAAGCCAAGTTAGAGGCAAGGGAGCGAGAGATACTGATACAGGAGAGGCAGGCCTTAGATGAAGCAGCGCATAGGAAACGTTTGATTGAGGTGGAGGAAACGAAGCATGTCCACCTTGAGCCGTTGGGAGAGAACGACGACGTGGACGCTTTCATCGCCCAATTTGAGCGTGTAGCCCAGATGTGCAAGTGGAGCAAGACCTCATGGCCCACACGTCTGATGTCTCTGCTGAGAGGGAAGGCTAGAGAAGCGGTGATGCGGTTAAGTGCGGATGAGTTAGGCGACTATGATCAGATAAAGGGCGCCCTGTTAAGCCACTTCAGGCTAGATGCTGAGGCCTACCGGGAAAAGTTCAGGAGCATCAGGAAGGACGCTGCTGAGACTTTCGGCCAGATGCTGGGAAGGATGAAGCGGTGGTTTTCCCTCTGGTGTGCAGCAGCGGGCAAGGATGAGAGTGTGGCAGAGGACGTAAAGGATCTGCTGTTCCAAGAACAGTTTTATCAGCTATTGTCTCCAGAGTTCACAATTGAGGTGCGGAAGACATGCCCGAAAACTGTGGAACAGCTTGCAACAGAAGCTACTGTTTTGGCAGAGGCCAAAAGACTGGGGAGGAAGGCGAGACAAGACCGAACAGTTAACCAGCCCAACCTGGGTAATACACGTGAAACAGCAGGGAGCCAGCCCGCAGGGAGGTCCCAACAAAGTGATGGTGCACTACAGCAGCTGAACAGGAGATCAGAAGGGCCTAGATCGACCATAGTTTGTTTCAACTGCAAGAAGCCAGGCCACATCGCTAGGAAATGCCCTGAGCCCCATTCTGTTGGAGCTGTTCATTGTTGTGACCAGCCCCAAGCTCGAGTAGTCCCTACGTTGTGTCGCCCATGCGCTGAGCAGCGGTACGAGCCTGCGTGCATTGTAGAAGTTAACGGGTCTCCGGCCAATGGATTACGGGACACTGGTGCCGGACACACCGTAGTGGCCAAGTGGTTAGTACCGGCAGATGCGTACACAGGAGAGACAGTCCCAGTAGTGTTGGCTGAATCCAGATGTAGGTCTGTGTTGCCTGTGGCGGTAGTAGAGTTGAAGTCACCATTCATCGCAGGGAAGTTGGAGGTTTTGGTCATGAATAGCCCTGTGCAGGAAGTCCTGATCGGAAACTTCGCAAAGAGAGTAGGAGATCCCGGTTGGACACGTGTGCCTGTATACGCAGACCCGGCGCTGGTAGGGGCAGTGCAGACACGCGCGCAGAGAGCCAGGGAGCAGCAAGAACCTGTACCACTGCCCGTCGAGGAATGCATTCTGAACACCTCTACCCAGCAGTTAATTCAGATGCAGGACCAGGATGAAACCCTGAGGAAGGCTCGGAGTGCGTGTGAAGCAGGGACGCACTTCCACACCAAGTTTGGACGAGTCGAGTACGCTCGGAAGTCTGGTGTACTGGTCAGGCGGTTTGAGGGTCCCAAGGACGTAGCGAGTCAGATCTGCGTCCCAGCTGAACTACGGACCACGGTGATGAAGCTAGCCCACGACGTACCCATGTCTGGTCACTTAGGTACCACCCGAACCAAGGAGCGAGTGGGTCGCCATTTTTATTGGCCAGGCATGCATGCTGACATTCGTCGGTACTGCCAGTCATGCTTCCAGTGTCAGCGTACTGTGGACAAGGGAAGAGTCTCAAGAGTTCCCCTTGTAAGGATGCCACTGATGCGCAGGCCCATGCAGATACTGAGGGATCTGTGGTTGCAACCAGAAAGGCAAGAGCTCCGCACAGCGGCAGAGTACGTCGTTAACTTAAGGAACAAGGTAGCTGAGACGTGTGAGTTGGCAAAGAAGAACTTGGCAACCACAGCTTGCAGGTACAAGCGACATTCTCATTTGAGGACGAAACCCAGGAAGGTAGCTGTGGGGTCTACAGTACTAGTGGGAGAATCACAAGGTGGGCACTGCAGCTGCAGCCATTCCAGTTTACGGTGCAGGCAGTGTCTGGAAAGGACAATGTGGCGGCAGACTTCTTGAGTCGCTTGCCGTAGAGAGAGAGAGAGAGAGAGAGAGAGAGAGAGAGAGAGAGAGAGAGAGAGAGAGAGAGAGAGAGAGAGAGAGAGAGAGAGAGAGAACCTTAAGTTCCATTTACCTGAGTCATGAGAAGTTGACATTATTGAAGCTATGCATGTGTCATGGGTAGAGAATGGCATAGCAAAGTGTTACTGAGGGTGTGGTATTTGTAGCACGTGTTACACAGCAGTTGTGCGTAATCAGAGCAGCCTCAGTTATAAAATTCATAAATGGTGTGTAGTGTAACGGTTGCCTGTAAGTGCCTGCGTTAAGGTCGTGTGAAGCAGCGTTAGACCAGGTTGATTAATGTAACCTGTGATTGTTGATGTATTTAAAAGTTGATGATGCTTAGGATGGAAGTTTTGGAGTGCATCAAAAGTAACAGTAGGACAGAGTGAGTGATGGGGAATTGGATTGTTATAGGTAGAGTGTGGCTAAAACGCCGATCGAGTGAGAAGTTGTTGGTTTTAACCTGTAGTTAAAACTTAGGCAGGGGGGTGTGTCACCGATCGGCGGTACTAAATCAGTATGTCCATGTGTTTAAGAGTAGTGGTGGTTCAAGATAGAGAGCGTGTGCGAGTATGCGTGCGAGTGTGTGTGTGTATGTGTGTGTGTGTGTGTGTGTGTGTGCGCGCGCGCGCGCTCGCGCGTATGTGAGGTTGGGGTTTAGTTAGCTAGAGTTAGGTTAAGTTCCTCAGGGTTAGGTAGAAAGATTAGGCTAGGTAGGAGGCTGGGAAAATAGGACATACAGTATTCTTTCATTCCAGTCTTCACTTATTGAAGGAATGGAATGGAAGCGGGAGGTTGGTTTCGTTCCCGATTGTTACCCTTTTGTTACTTTGGTTCTACACCAGAGAAGGCGGGGCAGGATCTCGGTTGTTGTTGTGTTGTCAAGTCTGTGAGTTGTTGTGGTAAATTGTCGTGTTGTTGCACGAGCAACAACTAGTCCGTTGGTCAGGCGTGTCAGCTCTGCGGAGGGATACACTGCTCTGACCAATCGTTGTTTTGTGTGGTGAGTAGAGTTCGCTTGATTCCGACCAGGGCGGAATGTGTTGGGGTAGCTTCACTTCGGTCCCTGGTGTTCGTCGGAGTGGACGTACTCCTTGTAGGTGCGGCGGCAGCGCCGTTAGTTTCGAAGAGTGACTTCGAGTCATAGTTAGTGCCAGGTCCTCGTCGGGTTTGGGTGCCCTTGGCCTGTGCTGAGTCGGTGTCGTCCTTGTTGGCAGCCACTGTCAGCCAGTTGCAGAACTGGTGTGGTTGATCGTCTGTATGTCCAGGTTGGTGATCTGTTAGGTTCGTTGTGTTGTAGTTCGTCGTGTTGTCTTGTATTATGGCGAGTTGTACTGTAGTTGTCTCAGGTTGGGATTAGTTGTATGGTGTTCGTTGCGTATACTGGTTGTCTGGTATGATGTTGTCTTGGTTCCGTGATTGGAATTTGTTGTCAGCCGGTTTGTGTTGTTACCTCTTTTCGGTATATTCTGTAAGTAGTGTACATAGTGGTTCCTGAGTTCGATTGTCATGTGACAGTTTGGCTAGACAATGTGGGTTCAATATAATGACCGTTGATGGACAGTGATGTAGATATTGTTTGTGGTTAGTTTGTTAATTTCCGTGGGTTCAATGAGAAGGTAATACGAGGTTGCATTTGGTTGAGGATCATAATATGAGTCAGGTGCAGATGTGTCTGCGTGAATCATAGAGGGGTTTGATGATTGTGCTCAATCTCAATTGTAAATAGTAGGAGTTCGTTGAAATTGATTTACGATTTCGCAGTTGACCTGCACAGCATTGGAATCGGTTAACTGTGTAGTAAGGCCAAGGCCAATTTGTGGTCGAGTGGTTTATACTGGGGTACGGTCGTAACCATTCAACTTATATTGGTGTCTTTTCACTTTCGTTACGAGTCAGGGTTCTCGACGCGGGTCTCGTGCGCGTGCGGACTGTATCTGTGACGTACGCATTTGGTACAGGACAGTGAGTCCATATGGTTAGAAGTTTTTTTTTAAAGCAAACGAGTCGTCACACATGCAGGGATGTATGTGTTTGTGACAGAACGGGTTGGAGAAAGATATCTTAGGTTGTGGGGAGGCAACCCAGTTATGAATTTTAGTAAGCAGAAAGAAGGGAAAGGTAAAGTTTAAGGCGAGTAGCTTAGCAGTTGATAGGATAAAAACGGATGATGTGCAGCATGTAATATTGTATGAAGTGTGGTTGTGTTGGCATAACAAAGATTAACCACTGGGTTATCTGACAAGAGATGACATGAGAGTGAGGTGCTGGATGGAAATTTTGGCGAACAAATCATGTTTTTGATATATGATTATAATTGACAGTGCAAAGAGGGGTAATAATGTGAAGGATTGTGGCTGCGAGCCGATTCTCTTGTGTGAAAATGCTGGAACTGTGAACCGCTAAAAATTAAGTTTTTTTTGTTTTGTTTTGTTTTTTTCCTCTGAGAGATGTGTATTACTACTGGTTATTGTGTGGAGACATTTCCTTGTGAAATTGGCCATTTCCTAGATTATTTAGTATGTCCTAAGGGGGCCCATGAAGTCTGTGTTGGATCGCTTAGATTGGTTATTTCTCCGAGAATTGGGTGTGATTCATAATTTCATATGTAATAGCGTGGATGGGCTCAGGGAGAATATTGTTTTACCGCTGTTGTAAGGGTTGGCAGGAAATGGGTCTGATAACCCCAAAGTGAGTAATGGGTTGGGGGATGTGTTCGAAATTCAAGGGGTCACTCTCATGCCCGAGTGGGAAGTAGGCAAGGGAGATGGAGAGTTAAAGCTTTACCAAGTAGCCTATGTGCCTTGATGACTCGGGTAGTAGCAACATTACAGTAGGGGCCTACAGTTGTGTCAGCAGGTATCCTGTTCCGTCCTGAGGCTGGGGCCAGACCACCGCAGTCTACTGCCGCGTGCCGGCAGGTGAGCGGCGCTTTCCAGTACCTGTTGTTTTCCCGGGAGAGGGAGACCACCCAGGCCGTCTGCCTTCTGTGGGGCAGCTCTCCTCCAGCTACCGGTGCTCTTCCGGGAGTTCTCCGGCACTGGTTCCTCGTCCCTGTTCAGGCGTCCTGTGAGAGGGCGCTGCACCAGGCCTTTTCCACCCTTGGTGTCCGGCGGGGCCTTCAGAGGAGGAGGCGTCCTACGAGCCCCGGACCCGTCGAGAGGGCGTCTGGTGTGTGTACGTTGGGTGTCGTGCCCATCGCAGGGAGGAGTCAGACTGCGGGAAGCCACGGTCAGCGCCGGGGTGCAAAGTCTTCGGGGAGGGTGTCGGCCCGCGGAGGAGCCACGGTCAGCGCCGGGGTGCAGAGTCTTCCGGGGAGGTGTCAGCCTGTGAGGGGCCACGTACAGCGCCGAGGACTGGAGCTTTCTGGGCCGGGATGGGTGGTCCCATGTTTGTGGTAGAAGGGGTGTAGCGTTAGGCAGTAGGGTTAGGGGTGTTAGCTACTGCCTCCTTTCAGGACGTAGTGGCCAGCACAGTGTAGGGTACTGGTCGATGCCTCCCTTAGGGACGCAGCGACCAGTTTGGTAGTGGTCCCGGGTTAAAAGGGAAGGGTGAGTCCTGGGGAGAGGTGTGGGTGGTAGCGGTCGTTAAGAGATTAGAGTCCCTTTGGTAAATCCTTGTCCCTAGTAGTTAGTCACCACGTGTGCGGGCTATCACTGTGTCCCCAGGTCACAGTGATATACTGTAACTGGTGTTTCAGGTTAGGTTAGGGTCTTCCAGGTCATTGTAGTAGAGTAGGGTGAGTCAGCGGGAATTAAGATACTTGTGTGCAATTGTGGATGTGCGTGAGTGGTGGCGCCATGGAGTGTGTGTGAAATAAAGAAGCGTGCGTGATTGTAAAACTGTGTTAGTGTGCTGTGTTGTCTGACCTAGTGTGTGATAGGCGTGGGTAAGGGTGGTAGGGCCGTCCGGCTTAGCGACCGTGACACATAGATAGATAGATGGATAGCTAGCTAGCTAGCTAGATAGATGAGTGTGAATTTGTGTGTGCGTGCGAGCGTGTGTGTGTGTGTGTGTGTGTGTGTGTGTGTGTGTGTGTGTGTGTGTGTGTGTGTGTGTGTGTGTCTGTGAATGTGTGTTTTACAAGTGTGTGCGCGCTCGCAAGCACGTGCATACACACACACACACACACACACATATATATATATATATATATATATATATATATGTGTGTGTGTGTGTGTGTGTGTGTGTGTGTGTGTGTGTGTGTGTGTGTGCGTGCGTGCGTGCATGCGTGTGTGTGTGTGTGTGTTGTGTGTGTGTGTGTGTGTGCGTGCGCGCGTACGTGCGTGCGTACGTGCATGTGCGTGTGATGGTGTGTGATGGTGTGTGTGTCGCAAACGTGTGTGTGTATGTGTGTGAGTGTGTATATGCGTGCGTGCGTGTGTGCATGTGTGTGGTACATGCGTGTGAACGCCGGCGTCTGTGCCTGCCCAGACGCTTGTCTGACTAGCGTATATTCATTGTTACCACTCGCGGAGAAGACCGCCACTCAAACATAAGAGCAACGCTGTTTTAAACTGCAACAGCTGCAAGTTACGCTCAATCAACCAGATCCTCCCCCCCATTTCCCCCCCTCCCGTGCGAAAGAGACTGGAAGAAAGGTGAAAAAAAAAATTACAGCCA
>JAMYXO010004158.1:0-18091 GCA_033310375.1 Conus canariensis | reverse complement strand
AGCCACAGTTACCCCACCTCATCAAATGTGGGTGAAAAGAAGACCATTTTGCCCTAAACACTGTTTTTTTGTCGGTCCGCGGGGGCCTCAACTGCCCGAGATGTGTTTGTGGGGGCCGATGAGGGGGGTTGCAGTAATGCCCAACCGGGCACCTTGGGGAATTGAAGGGGGATGAAAAAGGGAAGACCCTTTCCCCACCCAAACAAGGAACACAAGCACAAAATGAACATTGAAGTTCTGTCCTACATTAGCGACCAGCCCCACCAGATGGGGACCGAAAGAACAAAAAAAAACCCGGGTTTTGAGCTATGAAAATTACCACTGAATGTAAAATTTTTAGAAGTCAAGAAAAAAAAAAGGTTTGAGTTGTTGAAAGGATTTTTTTTTTTTTCTTAGTAATTAAATTACTTTTAGCAATATTTGGTTGTTTGTTTTGTGTACAAAATGTTTTTTGGGGTTGAAATAATCAAATTACTTAGCACATTTTGGGCCGTAATTTGAAATTGAAAAGAAAAAGTTTTAAAGAAATCAAAAAAATGGGGGATATCTTTTTTTTTGGGAAAAATTTTAAACCCTTTCCAAAAACACATTCCAACCAGTGGCCAAAAATCCCAAAATTTGAACTAACGGGAAAAAACGCCCCCCCCCCCCCCCCCCCCGCCACCCCCCCCCCCCCTCAAATAATAAAAGAATGGGTTTTTTAATTTTCATTCCAAATTTTTTTTATACTTTAAGTTAAAAGTGAAGAAAAAGCCCAAAGTTTTATTCCCCACTTATTTGGGAAGTAAAAGGGGTCAAGCCCGCTTTTCCCTTTTTTGCTATGGCCTGTCCTTGGGTACCCCTTTTCAAATATTGCAACGGGGTACCCTTTGTGAAAGGGGGGGAAAGTAGGCCCCCTTTTTTTTTTTTTTTTGGGTTTTTTTTTTTTTTTTTGCTCTGTTTTTGTGCACACAGTATCACCAAAAAAGAGGACAAATGACAAACCAAAACCTTTAAAGAAATTCTGTTTCGTTGTCTGTTTTAAAGAAAAATGCCCATTAGCAAGGATATTGTGGTAAAACATAATCACATTCGGCTTTCTTCAATTTTTTTTTGTGGTGTTGGGGTGGGTTTTTTGTGGGGGTGTCGCCGTGCGCCCGGGGGTGGGGGTGCATTGTGTTCGCGCGTTTTTTTTTTTTGTTTGGGTTTTTTTTTTTTTCGTTTTTTAACAAAAAAAAGGAAAAAAAACGGGGAAAGGAAAAGAATATCTGAAGGGCCATTAGAAAAACAGATACATGAAAAACGAGAAAAAGGAAAAAAAAAAAAAAAAAAACTGAGAAAGGAAATGCCCCCCCGGAAAAAAAAGGGCTTATTTGACCACCCGTGTGTGTGTATTCCTTTTAGTGTCTGGAAAACATGCATTCTTTTTTAACTTTTGCTTTGGTCTTTCCCCGACTTCAGATATTTATATTTTTTATTTTGCAGGATGATTTGGTTTTTTTAGGGGCCCCCCCCCCCAACAAATTTTTTCCCTTTTTTTTCCTGTCATCTTTGATACCAGATACTCCCACTATAATGTGCTTGACCTGTCTCAGTGGACCTTGTTCTATTTGTTTGGGTGGAGTTTTCATTGGAAAAAACTAATTTCTAAAACATCCCTTTTTGATGTTTTTTTGGGCTAGAAATTGTGGGTCAGGCTTTCATCTTTTCTTTTTTTAAACTTTTGAACATGAAAAAAGTTTGCTCTTTATATAAAAAGGGTGAACCCGGGTTTTTCTGTCCAAAAAACTGGGAAGGGCCTGTCACTGATACGCCCCTTTTTAAAAAATTTCCCCCAAAACAAACCCCTCCCAAACAAATAGGGTTTTTTTTGTTTTGGGGGGGTCTGGAAAAAAACACGTGCAGGGTGTGTTTTTGTGTGTGTGTGTGTGTGGTGTGTGTTGGGTGTGGGCCATGTTTTTTCCGTATGAATGAAAATTTTTTTTCTTTTAGATGGATGGTTTGGTTACTAGTCCCCAATACAAATTTTTATTTGTTTAACCTTTAAAGCTAGTTTCTTTTTGTAAACTTTGTGCCCCTAAAGAGCTTGGCTGGGTGTCTCATCTTTTTCAAAGGGCCCATCCTTGGAAACCCCTTGCAAATATGACAAACAACATATCCTGTTTTAAAGATCCATGATTTAAACAATTTGTCCCTTTATATTTAATGGTGGGAATTTTATGTCAGTGTACGTGTCCGGCAACCCCTTTTTCTTTAGTGAGGTGTGAAATGGGAAATTGGGTTTAAACCCTTTTTTTTGTGTCAATTGTTCAAAATTTTGAAGAAAATGGGTTTTTTAAACACATCTGAAAGTCCTGGGGGCTAGGAAAAAGTGTGATCCCTTTAACCCTTTATTTTTTTTCCATTTCAATGACTGGGGTTAAAATTTGGGCTTTCTTTCAAAGAAGGAAAAGGGTTTACTTCAAATATCTCAAGGGCCTAAACGCTGTTTACGCCCCCTGCAAATATTTCAGTGAAGCAGCATGCCTGTGATAAAATCTTTTAAAAAATAGGTTGTTTTTTTCCTTTGCCGGTTTGGAGTTCCCTGTGTCATTAAACTTTCCCGGTGCAGAGGGGGGGTGTGTGTGTGTGTTTTGTGTTTTTTGCCTTTGTGTGTGGTTTTGTGTGTTGGGGGTGTGTTTTTTTGTTTCCCGGGAAAAATGAAAAATCCTTAATCCAGATACTGGTCTGAACTTTTTTACCCCCGGAAAAAAATTATGCCTTTCCTTGGTAGGGGCCCTTGGGAAAAATTACAGCAACATAACTTTTCTAAAAAATTCCCAAGGGTGAAAACATTTTTCCCTTTATACTATTTGTGCAGTAAAATTTTCTCGTGTACCCCATTTTCCCCCTGAACCTTTTTCAAATTTTTTTGGTGTTACCCATTTGTTTTTCCCGGGATTGTCAGGGTTGGGTCTGATTTAAATTTGAAGGAAATTTGATTTCCAAAAAAAATATCTTATATCCTGTGGGCTAGAAATTTTGTGATTTCGTAGTAACTTTTTTTTTTTCCATTTCAAAAAACCCGGGGTTAGGGTTTGGGCCCTTTAAATTTTAAAAAATTAATGGAATTTTCTGTCAAAATAACTACCCAAGGGGCCAAACCCGCATGGGGGGAAAATGGGGGCCAATTAAAATTTTTTGTTTCTATTGGGGCCGGAAATTGTTTTTCCCCTTTTCAGGGGGAAAAATTTTTTCTTCTTCCAGCAGAAGAACAAGTGTGTTTTGCTTCTATTCGGGTTTAGCAGCAGAGAAAGTGTGTTTTCTTCTTTTTAGGTACCAGCAGAGAAAAGTTGTTTTCCCTTCTATTCCAGGTAAAAGAAACAAGTTGAGAGAAGTGTGAGTTTTGCTTCTTTTTCCCAGGTTCAGCAGAGAACCAGTTGTTTTGCTTATTCCGGGTTGCAGCAGAAAAACATGTTTTTTCTTCTTTTTAAGGTAGCTGTAAGAACAAGTATGTTTGTTTTAGTTCCAGGTTCCATCGAGAACAGTTTTTCGGTTTCGCAGCAGAGAACAAGTGTGTTTTGCTTCTATTCAGGTCCCAATGAAAAAGTGGGGTTTTGCTTGTTTTCAGGTTCTCAGCCAAGGGAAACAGGGTGGTTTGCTTCTATTGAGTACGAGAATAGTGTGTTTTGCCTTCTATTCCAAGGTAACGCAGCAATGGCTTTCTTGGTTCCAGAAATATGCCAGCAATAACAGTTGTGTTTTTTGCTTCATATTCAGGTATGCAAAGAGGTCTGTTCTGTCTTTATTCCAGGTATGTAAGGAAAGTGGTATTGTGTTTCTTATTAGCGCAAAACAGTGTGTTTTGACTTCTATTGCATGGTCGAGCAGAGAACAAGTTGTTTTTTCATTTTTTCACAGATGTGTTAATTGGTTTTTTTCAAGGTATAACGTCAGAACAAGAGTTTTCCTGTCCATGTATCGCAGCAAAAAAGTGAAGCTTGCTTGTTTTCTGGAATGCGGTATGCCTTGTTTTGCTTTCATTCATCCTATGGCAGAGAACAGGTTTTGTTTTGTTCTATTGGTTGTGCAGAGTGAAGGTGTGTTTTGCTTCTTATTCCAGGTACAGCAGAGAAAAAATGTTTTCTTTTTCCAGGTACACAGAGTACAGTCCTTGTGTTTGAAATTTAAACATCCGTAGCAGAGCCAAGTGCAGTTTTGCTTCTTCTAGTGGCATTTCTAGTACTATCGGAACAGTCAGTATTGGTCGAGTATGTTGTAAATTGTTGTTTTACTTGAGAAAGATTTCCTTCTATCCGTGGCAAAATGTGTGTTCTCAACATTTTTTTAAGGGATTTGCTTTTTTAAATAATGGAATGTTTCTCACCTATCCGAAGTTTTCAATTACTAAAAAGGTTTTCCTCAATAGGTGGGCTGTTTTATCAGTTAAAAAGCATGGGAACGTTGTTTGGTGGTGTGTTGGTGCTCAAAAAAACGTTGTTTTCTTTTATTAGGCCCCCGGGGCCCCTTTGGGTTTTAAATTCCCTTTGGGGTTGGGCTTTTTGGGTTTTGGCCTTTTTAATTTGGGGTGGACTTTTTTGGTTTTTTTAAACCCCCCCCCTTTTTCAAAAAAAAGGGGCCCCCCAACAAATTTTTTTTCCCAGTGCCCCCCGGGTTTTCCCTTTTCCCCCTTTCCCCCCGGGTCCCCAAAACCCCCAAAAAAGGGGGGGTTTTTTTATATCGGGGGGTGGGTCAAATCCCCCCCCCCGGGGCACCTCCCTTTTTTGGGGGCTTTTTTCCCCCCCAAAAAAGTTGCCCCCGGAAAAGGGGGGAAATTTTTTAAAAAAATTTTTTTTTTTTTTTTTTTTAAAAAAAACAAAAATTTTTTTTGGAAAAAGGGAAAAAAAAAACCCCCCGGTTTTCCTTTTTGGAATTGTGCTTTAACCCAATGGGGGTTTTGGGTTTTTTTTTTTTTTTGGTTGGTTGGGGGTTTGTTGGTGCAAAAAAAACCTTAAAACCCCCCCCCCTTTCCCTTTTACAGGGGAAAAGCCACCGGACCCTTGCAAAATACAAAAAAACCCCCTTTTGGGCCCCGGGTAAACAGTTTTCCCAACAATGTAAATTTATTTTCGTTACAGTTTTTCCTTTTTTTTTAACCCCAAAGTTTTGATAAGGAAAAAACCCAAAAAAAAACCAAAAAATTCTTGCCTTTTCCCCCGGGTTTGGGTTCAAAATTTTTTTGTTTCTTTTAAATTGGGCAGGGCCAAAAAAAATTTCGGTTTTACTTAAATTTTGCAAGGGCCTTCCCCAACCCTTTTTCAAAACAAAAAAAACCGTTCCTCCCCAAAAAATTTGGGGGTCCTTTTTAAGTCAGTTGAAAACCGGGGCTTTTTGGGGGTTTTTTTTTTTTTTGGGGGGGGGTTTTGATTTTTGGGTTTTTTTTTGGGGGGTTTTTTTGGGGGTTTAAATAAATGGGGGGGTTTTTTTTTTTTTTTGGGGGGGTTTTTTTGGGGGGGGGAAAGAAAAACCCCCCCCGGCCCAATTTTTTTTTTTTCCCCGGGGGGTTTTTAAAAAAACCCCCCAAAGCCCCCCCCCCCTGGGGGGGGTTTTTTTTCCCCCCCTTTGGTTTTTTCCCCCCCCTTTTCTTTTTTTTTTTTTGGGGGGGGTTTTTTTTTTTTTTTTTCCCAAAAAAAAATTTTTCCCCCCCCCCCCCCTTTTTTTTTCCCCAAAGGGAAAAAATTTTTTTTTTTTTTTTTCCCCCCCCCCCCCCCCCAAAAAATTCCCCCAAACGGGAAAAAAAACCTTTTTTTTTTTTTAAAAAAAAATTTTTAAAAAAAAGGGGGGGGGGGGTTTTAAAGTCTTCTAAAACCCCCAAAAACCCCCGGGCCCCCGGGGGTTTTTTTTTTTTTGGGGGGTTTTTTTTTTAAAAAATTTTTTTTAAAAGGGGGGGGCCCCCCCCAAAAAAAGGTTTTTTTTCCCCCCCCCGGGGAAAACCCTTTTTCCCCCCAAAAATTTTTCCCCCCCAAAATTTCCCTTTTTTTCCCCCCCCCGGCCCCCCAAAATTTAAAAAAACCCCCCAAAAACCCCCTCCCCCTTTTTTGGGGGGGCCCCCCCCCGGGGGGGGGCCCCCCCCCCCCCCAAAAAAAAAAAAAAAACCCCCCCCCCAAAAAAAAACCCCCCAAACCCCCGGGGTTTTAAAGGGACCAAAAAAAAAATTTTTTTTTTCCCCCCCCTTTTAAGGTCCCCCCGGGTTTTTTTTTTTTTATTTTAAAAAGGGCCCCCCCTCCCCCCCCCCTTTAACCCCCTTTAAAAACCCTTTTTTCCCCCCCCCCCCGGGGGCCTTTTTTTTTTTTTTTGGGGGGGTTTTTTTTGGGGGGGGGGGGGGGTGGGGGGGGGGGAAATTAAAACCCGGGGGGGGCCCCCCCCCGAACCCTCCCCCCCCCCCCTTTAAAAAACCCCCCCCCTTTTTCCCCCCCAA
Organism: Conus canariensis; assembly: GCA_033310375.1. Taxonomy (NCBI): domain Eukaryota; kingdom Metazoa; phylum Mollusca; class Gastropoda; order Neogastropoda; family Conidae; genus Conus; species Conus canariensis. The sequence goes on along the minus strand of JAMYXO010004158.1, from coordinate 11,655 downwards.
TCCCCCCCCCCCCCCCCGGGCCCCCCCCCCCCCCCTTTTTTCCCCCTTTTTTTTTTTTTTTCCCCTTTTTTAAAAAATAAAAAGGGAAAACCCCAAAAATTTTGGGGGAAAAGGGGGGAAAAAAAAAAATTTTTTTTTTTGGGGTTTTTGGGGTTTTTTTTTTTTAAAAAGGGCCTTCTTTTTCCCCCCCCCCAAAGGCCCCCCCCAAATTTTTTTTCCCCCGCCCTTTTTTTTTCCCCCCCCCTTTTTTTCCCCCCCCTTTTCCCCCCCCCCCCCCTTTGGGGGGGGGGGGTTTTTTTTTTTGGGGGGGGGTTTTTTTCCCCGGGTTTTTATCCTTTTTTGGGGGGTCCCCCGGGGGGGGTTTTTTTTTTAATCCCCCTGAAAAAACCCGGGTTTTGGGGGGGGTTTTTTTTTTGGGGGTTTTTTTTTTAAAAAGGGGGGGGCCCCATTACCCAAGTTTGGGGCCCCCCCCCCGGGGGGGGGTTTAAATTTTTTAATTTTTTTCCCCCAATCCCCCTTTTTTTTTTCCCCCCCCCCCCGGGGCCCCCCCTTTTAAACCCCCCCTTTCCCCTTTAAAAATTCCCCCCAAAAAAGGAAAAATTTTCCCCTTTTTTTTTTTTCCCCCTAAAAGGTCCAAAGGGGGGCCAAAAGGGGGGGGGGTTTTTTGGGGAATTTTTTTGGGCCAAAAAAATTTTTTAAAAAAATTTTTTTCCCGGGGCCCTTTTTTCCCCCTTTTTTTTTTCCCCCCCCAAAAACCCCCCCCCCCCCCCAAAAGGGGGCCCCTTTTTTGGGGGGTTTGCCCCCCCCCAAAAAAAAACCCCAAAAAAAACCCCCCTTTTTTTTCCCCCGGGCCCCCCTTTTTTCCCGGGGGAAAAAACCCCCGGGGGGGGGTTTTTTTTGGGGGGGGGGGGGTTTTTTTTTTTTTGGGGGCCCCCAAATTTAAGTTTGGGTTTTTTTTTTTTTTTTCCCCCCCGTTTTTGCTTCTATTCACAGGTTGTGGCAGAGAACAGGGTGTTGTTTTGCTTCTACTTCAAGTTTATGTGCAGAGAAACAGGTGTGTTTAATGCTTCTTCTATTCCAGGTATCCAGCAGAGAACAAGACATGTTTTTCTTTTATTCCAGTATGCAAGCAGAGTTCAAGTGTGTTTTTGCTTCTATTCCAGGTACCCAGCAGAGCCAAGTGTGTTTTGCTTCTATTCAGGTACCCAGCAGAGAAAAAGTGTGTTGTGCTTTATACCAGGTAAGCAGCAGATAACCAACGTGTGTTTTGCTTATGTTCCAGGTAAGCAGCAGGAGCATGGCGTGTTTTGCTTCTTGTCCAGGAACGCAGCAAATAAACAAGTGTGTTTTGCTTTATTCCCAAGGTACCATGCATTGAAATGCGTTTTTCTTCTGTTATTTCGGGTATGCAGCAGATTGAACATGTTGTGTTTTTGACTTCTATTCAGTATGCAGCAGAGATCAGTGTGTTTTGTTCTATTACCATATAGGCCAGCAGAGAACAAGTGTTTTTCGTTTTATTCCAGGTACGCAGCAGAGAAGTAGCTGTGTTTTGGCTTCTATTCCTATGTACGCAGCTGAGGAACAACGTGGTTTTTTGCTTCTATTCCAGGTACATAAGCAGAGAACAAGTGTGTTTGCAGAGGAAAGGAAACAAGTGTGTTTGGTTCTTTTAAGGTACATAAGCAGAGAACAAAAAATAAAGTCTGTTTGTCAGAGAACAAACAATGTTTTGCTTTTATTCCCAGGACCCACAGCAGAGAACATATACACCGGGTTTTTGCTTTTATTCCAAGGTACCCAGCATAGATCCAAGTGTGTTTTGCGTCTATTCCAGGTACCAGCAGAGATCATAATGTGTTTGCCTTTTATCAGGTACCAGCATGAGAACATTAGTGTGGTTTGTTTCTATTCAAGGTAACCCTAGCAGAGGAACAAGTGTGGTTTGCTTTCTGTTCAGGTACTCAGTACGAGAACAAGTGTTTTGCTTCTTTTCTAGGTACCAGCAGAGATACAAGTTGTATGTTTTGTTTCTATTCCAGGTACCCAGCAGAGAACGAGTGCGTGTTGTTTTAATTCCAGGTACCCAGCAGAGAAACATTGTGTGTTTGCTTTATTCCAGCGCACCAGTAGGGACAACGTTTGTTTTTGGCATTTTTTCCTGGGGTTGAAACAGCATGAGGTCAAGTGTGTTGTGCTTTATATCAGGTACACATAGAGGAAAGTGTATGTTTTTTTATTGCAGGTACACAACTCACAGGAAACCATGTTTTGCTTTATTCCAGGTATCACAAACAGAACAACTATGTTTTGCTTTTATTCCAAGGTACAAACACAGAACAACTGTGTTTTGCTTTATTCCAGGTAACACAAAGAGGACAAACCGTTTTTTGCTTCTATTACGAGGTACCACAACAGGGAAACTGTGTTTTGGCTTTATTCCCAGGTACACACACAGAGGACAACAGTTGTTTTGCTTTATTCCAGGTACACAAAACAGAGGACAACATGTTTAGCTTTATTACCAGGTACACAACACAGAACAACTGTGTTTTGCTTTATTCACAGTGACACTACCACTAGAACAAAACTGTGTTTTGCTTTATTCCGGTACACAAACAGAGGACAACCGTTTTTTTGCTTTATTCCAGGTACATGGGACAGAGGACAACTGTGTTTTGTTTATTCAGGTTCACTACAGAGGACAACTGTGTTTTGCTTTATTCCAGGTACACAACAGAGGACAACTGTATGTTTTGCTTTTTTCCAGTACACAACAAGCGACAACTTGTGTTTTTTGCTTATTCAAGTTACACAACAGAGGACAACTGTGTTTTTGTTTATTAACAGGTACATCAAACAGAGGGACAACCTGTGTTTTGCCTTTATTCCAGGATACACAAAAGAGGAACAAATGTGTTTTGCTTTATTCAGGTATACAACAGAGGAACAACTCATGTTTTATGCTTTATTCCAGGTACACAACATCAGAACAATGTGTTTTGCTTTATTCCAGGTAACACACAGAACACTGTGTTTTGCTTTTATTCCAGGTACAAACAGAGGACAACCGTTTTTTGCTTTATTCCACGGTAATGACAGAGGACACCTGTGTTTTGCCTTTATTCCAGGTAACAAAAGAGGACAACTGTGTTTTTGCTTTATTCCAGTACACAACAGAAGCCAGGGACAACTGTGTTTTAGCTTTATATCCAGGTACACAACACAGGTACAACTGTGTTTTTGCTTTATTCCTAGATACACAACAGTGGAAAAACTGTGTTTTGCCTTTTTTCTAGGTACCCAACAGAGGACAACTGTGTTTTGCTTTATTCCAGGTACACAACACTGAACAACTGTGTTTGCTTTGTTCAGGTGACGCTGCAGCGGACAGCTGCGCTCTGCTTTACATCAAGGCAAGCAAGACAGATCACGTGTTCTAATCTCGTAATAGACTTTCATGCTATGATCCTTGGAAATATGATTTATTTAGGTGTTTCTGTCTTTTACATTTCATTCTCTTGCTCAGTTTAGGACTAATAGAACTGATATGCTCCTGATATTCTAGTACATAAGTAAGGAAATTAACAATGCTTGTGCTGTTCCAGGTCTTTGCTATGGCTTACGTTTGCTTGCCATTGCCTATTTTATAGCAGCATAACGTGCTGTGGAGGATGAAATGATGTGCAGTGGGTTTTTTATAGTTTATGTGTGTATACACATAGTATCTTGTCAGAGACGAGTTAGGAATAGAAAGATTAAACAGTAGCGTTTTCTATGATATGTCCTTCATGATTATGTTCATGAAGAATGTTGCTATGTGTCTGCATTTCTCTCTCTCTCTCTCTCTCTCTCTCTCTCTCTTCTCCTCTCTCTCTCTCCTCTTCTCTATCTGTCTGTCTGTCTGTCTGTCTGTCTCTCTCTGTCTCTTCTGCTAAAAAAAAAATAAGCGAAGAAAAGAACGATGTTGCAATATGAAATGGGGAAAAAGATATATGAAACGAATAGGAAAAATGGGAATTAAGTTAAAAAAAAAATCGCCCTGAGAAAGTTGTCATTTAAAACATCCTCTCTCTCTCCTATCTCTCTATCTCTCTCTCTCTCTCCTATCTCCCTCTTTCTCCTTCTCTCTCTCTCTCTCTCTTCTGTAACAGACATGGCTTCTCCCGTCGTTTTGCAATGTTAGTTTTTATGCAAAACTATTATGAATGTGGTTTTTAGATTGCCAGGAAGTGGCAAAAATGTCGCCTTTTTTCTGTGGGCCTTCAGTAAACTTGACACAGCGTCAAAGCTGAAAGGTCATTTTTGACCACATCGTTACTCTTGTATGTATCACAGCTTGTTTTCAGACTGTGGAGTACCAGAATGTTACATTGTGTTCTTCCTAAAGTGTCGTCATAATATTCAATCTGAAACTAACAGTGTCTTCTTCAGTAAGATTATTGTTTATCCTGTTTATGATCATTACAGTTAACGTCTGGTTAGTGAACTTTGCAAGCACACGACCCATTCAGACCAAGATATAATCCTGAGATTCACTTTCTCCTCTTCAGGAAGATGCAGTGCTGATCCATATCAGCTAATCGTTTTGCATGACCAGCTAAGCTTTGAAAGTAAGAAATACCACAATCTACATACCCTAAATTTCGTGTGTTGCAGATTGAAGAGTGCATGAGCCATTAGGAGAAGTTCCCACAAGAGGAGCCCAGTACCAGTATAGAGAAACCCAAGACCAGAACTGATTTCAAATGTGTGTATGCAGTGTCAGGAGCCTGGCATGGTGTCCCTAGGTCTGACGCCACCAGAGGAACCCTACTCAAAGTTCTCATCCTGTTTTCGTGCCACGAAAGAGGAACAGTATGGAGATGCTGATCATGCACAGATCAGTGGGGATTGCATTGGGTTACACTGCCTCCAATCTAAAAAGATATGTAAGCAAAGTGGCACAGAAAACTTTATGGATCTTTTTGTCACATTGGTCTCACCTTGAGATGCCAGGCACGAACCAGAAGCCTGCCAAGAAGGAGAGGTCAGCATGTACAGAAGAGGCGTGGACGGCTCCTTTTCTGCAGCCATAGTGCAATCTAGGCTCTGCTGAAAGTGAGACTTTCACTTCACAGTTCAGGCCAACATCTCTTTCAATGCAAAAGCTGTGTTTCTTCTGCCACAGGAATACAGGAAGGATGCAGCAGTTCATGAGTTGTGTACATTCAGTGCAGGGGAAACACCTGCAAAAAGGCTGTTGATGTTGAAAGCCAAGAAATCACACTTGGAATGGTGTGGCGTCCGGATGACATTCCTCACCCTCGGCTACACCTAGCAACTAACACTAGGGTGGAAGGAAGACGGGGGGTAGCGTAGGTCCAGCTCCAACATAGGGATCTCAGCTCCAGCCCACAGTTACTCACCTATCAAATGTGGGTGCAAAGATGATCCAGTTGCACTATCACACTGTTCCTGTCGGTCGCAGGAGCTCAACTGCCTCCGAGAGGTGTTTGTGTGGCGGCGATGAGGAAGGCGTGCTCAGTTAATGTCAACAGGCTACTCTTAGGCATTGAAGAGGATGAAGAAGAAGGCAGATCCTATCCATCTAAAAACTATGAACCACAAGCACTAAATGAACATGAAGTTCTGTCCTACATTAGACTGACCAGAACAGCAGTGGTGACGAAAGAACTAAATAAATACAGGTTTGAGCTATGAGATTACCTTGTATGTACAATTTAGAGTCAAAGAACAAAAAAGTTTGAGGTTGGTTGAAAGGAGTGGTTTTTTTTCTGGTATTATATTACTTTAAGCTCAAATTATGTGGTTGTTTGCTTTGCTGTTACAGAAGTGTTTTGGGGTGATTATAATCAAATTATTAGCACGTTTTGGGCCGTAATTTGAAATGAGAAGAGAAAAGTATAAAGAAATCATCAATAATATGGCAGATATCATTTTTTTTGTAAGTTAAATCTTCCAGAACCAGTCAATCCAGTGGCCAAATAATCAGCATTTGAAATAACGGGAAAACACTGCCCCCCCTCCCCCCCAACCACCACCCACCCCCCTCACTAATAAATAAGAATAATGGATTTAATTGCATTCCATTTCGTGATAGCTTTAGAGTTGATTAGTGAAAGATAAGCCAGATGTTTTGATTCACTCTTCTCGTATGAAGTAAAGGAGTCAAGCTGCTGTCCAATCTTTGCGATGGCTGTCTTTGATACGCCCATTGCAAATATTGCAAGCGGTGTCTACCATGTTGTGAAGGCCGGTGAATGATTAGGCCCGTATTTTTTTTTTTTTTTTTTTTTGTTTTTTTTCTTTATAGCTCTGGTTGTGTGCAACACAGTATCACCAGAAAGAGGACAAAATGACACCTAAACCGTAAAGACTCTGTACGGTTGTCTGTTTTATGATAATATGACATTAGCAATGGAATGATTGCTGTGTATACATGATCACATTCGGCTTTCTCTTTATTTAGTGTGTGTCTGTGTGGTGTGTGTGTGTGTGTACGCGCGTGCGAGTGTGTGTGCATGTGTGTTGCGCGCGTTTTTCTTTTTGTTTGGGGTTGTTTTTTTTGCGTTTATAACAATAAAAGGAAATAAAAACAGAGGGTAAAGGATAGAAACTGAAGTCCATGGAGAAAAAAAAACGAGATACATGAAAAACTGAGACAAAGGAAAAAAGAAAGAAAAAACTGAGAAAGGAAATGCCACTGGAAAATAAGGTAGCTGATTTGACCACCTGTGTGTGGGTATGTCCTCGTTAGTGTTGGATTCATGCATTCTTTTTGATCTTTTGCTTTGGTCTTCACGACTTCAGAGTAATTATATTTGTATTTAGCAGGGATGATTGGGTTGCTAGTTTGCCACTAACAATTTGTCTTTTATTTCCTGTACATCTTTGATACCAGAATACTCTATATATATGTGCTTGACCTGTCTCAGTGGACCTGTTCTATTTGTTTGGTTGGAAGTTGCGATTGAGATACCTGAATTTCTAACATACATCTCTGTGTTGTTTTGTAGGGGCTAGAAAATCTGTGATCACGGCTTTCTTTCTTTTCTTTTTTTTATCTTTCTGCGCATGATATCAGTTTGCATCTTGATATAACAGATGAAGGTCTTTACTGTCAAATAGCTGCAATGGCTGTCACTGATCGCCTTTGCAAATATTCCGTAAAACAAACTGCTCCCAAACTAATAGGTTCTTTTTGTTTGGTGTGTGTCTGTAAATCAGCAGTGCAGGTGTGTGTGTGTGTGTGTGTGTGTGTCGTGGTGCATGTGTGTTGTGTGTGTGTGTTGTGTGTGTGTGTGTGTGACCATGTCTTCCGGCTTATGAATGAGACTTGTTCTTTCAGATGGATGGTTTGGTTACTAGTCTAATGACATTTGTATTTTGTTTTCCTTAATGCTAGATACTTTAGTAATCTTTGTGCCACTATATGAGCTGTGCTGCTGTTTCATCTTTGCAATGCCTATCCTTGGGTTACTCCATTTGCATAACTATGACAGCAAACATATCCTGATTTAATGAGTCCATGATACGCATGTTGTCTTAATATCAATGTGTGCATTATATGTGTAGTGTACGTGTCTGATGGCGAACCTTGTTCTGTTTGTGAGGTGGTGAGTGGATGTTGACGTTTTGTTGCCTGTCAGTTGTATCAAATTTTGATGAAATGGATTTCTGAAACACTCTATTGATGTCCTGTGGGATAGAATGTGTGATCTTATCTTTCATTCTTTTTTCATTTCAATGAATGGTGTTAAATTTGGTCTTTCTTTCAAAGTTGAATGGATTACTGTCAACTATCTGCCAAGGGCCTACTCGGCTTGGTCAGCCATCTGCAAATATTACCAGTGAAGCAGATGCTGTGATCTACTCTTTGACAAAGAGGTTGTTTTTCCTTTCCGTGTTTGGATGTTCATGTTCATTATCTGCAGGTGCCAGAGGTGTGTGTGTGTGTGTGTCTGTGTGTCTCTGCGTGTGTGTGTGTGTGTGTTGTGGTGTGTGTGTGTGTGTGTGTGTGTGTGGTGTGTGTTTGTGTTCAGTATGAATGAGATATCCTTAATACCAGATACTGTCTGAACTTCTACCACTGTATGAGTTATGCACTTTCCTGGTGGCCAGTGCAAATATTACTCAGCAACATATCTTGTCGTAAGAGTCCATGGGTGATAAACATGTTTTCTTCATATCTATGTGTGCAGTACTATGTGCTCGTGTTTATAGTTCTTCTGTGAACCTTGTTCTATATGTTGGTTGTTAGCGGACGTTTGTTGTCGTATTGTATGTTCGATCTGATCAAATTTGGAAGGAAATTTGATTTCCAAAATACATATTGATTTTCTGTGGGCCTAGAAATGTGTGATCTCGAAGTAACTGTTTTTTTTCATTTCATGACTGGTGTTAGGTTGGTCTTTATTTCAAAGATGAATGGATTTACTGTCAACTATCTACAAGGGCCTATCGCTGCACACGCCATTGCAAATATTACAGTGAAGCAACAGCTCGTGATTACTCTTGAAAATAGGTTGTTTTTGCATTGTCTGTGTTTGGACAATCATGTGTGCTTATCTTGCAGGTGCACGGAGGTGTGTGTGTGTGTGTGTGTGTGTGTGAGTGTTGTGTGTGTGTGTGTGTGTTTGTGTGTGTGTGCTGTGGTGTGTGTGTTTGTATGAATGAGACTATCCTTAATGCCAGATATGTCTGAACTTTGTACTACTGTGTGAGTTATGCCTCTTCCTTGGTAGGCATTGTGTGTGTGTAGACGTGCGTGTGGTGTGCCGGTGGATGTGTGACTGTGTGTGTGTTGTGTGTGTTGGGTGTGTGTGTGTTGTGTGTCGCTGTGTGCGTTGCGTGTTGTGATGTATGCGTGGGTTGTGTGTGAGTTTGTGTGTGTTGTGTGTGTGTATGTCCATGTATTCGGTATGAATGAGACTTGGACTTTCAGATGGATGGTTTGGTTCACTAGTCTAATGACAATTTTGTATTTGCTTATCCTTAATGCCTGATACTTCAGTAATCTTTGTGCCACTATTTGAGCTATGCTGCTCTCATCTTTGCAAAGCCTATCCTTGTTTGCAATTGCAAAATATGGACAAGCAACATACCCTGTTTTAAAAGTCCATGATGGGGCATTTTTTCTTTATATTGTTGTGCATTATATGTGCTAGTGTACGTGTCTGTGCGAACCTTGTTTGTATGTGGGTGTGGGCAGGATGTCCCCGGTTTTTTTTATCTTTTGTATCAAATGTTGAAGAAATGGATTTCAAAAAAATTTATTTTGTCGATGTCCGGTTGGCTGGAAATGTGTGATCTCAACTGCACTGCAGAGGTGTGTGTTGTGGTTTTGTGTGTGTGTGTGTTTTGTGTGTTTTTGTGGTGTGTTGTGGGGTTTTCCCGTATAAAATGAACTATCCTTAATGACAAAAAAGGTTGAATTTTTGAAACCTACTGTATGATTTATCCCTTTTGCCCTTTGGAAAGTTTTGCAAATATTACAGAAACCCATACCCTGTCATGACGGTCAGTGGGTGAAAAGCTTTTTTTTCTTAAAATATCTATGTGTGCATTTATATGTGTTCTTTGTAAAAAGTCTCTGTGAACCTTGTTTTAAAATTTTGGGTGTGAGCGAGTTTTTTGGGGTTTTTTATTGTTATGTTAAATTTTAAAAAAATTTGGAAGAAAATTGATTTCCAAAACATTTTCTGATGTCCTGTGGGCTGGAAATGGGTGATCTTAAATATCATTTGTTTCCCTTTTAATGTTGGTGTTTTTTTTGGGGTCTTTATTTAAAAGTTTTACTGGTTTTACAGTAAAATATTTGAAAGGGGCCCTTTTGTCACCTTTACACCTTTGCAAATTTTACAGTAAAACAAGTGCTGTTACTACTCCCGAACAAAATTGGGTTTTTTTTTTGTTTGGTTTTTTTTTGGGAAGTGCGTTGAAAATTCAGAACATGGAGACGTGTGTGTGCGTTGGGTAGTGCGTGGTGGTGTGGTGGTGTGTTTGTGTGTGTGTGTGTTTTTGGTGTGGTGTGTGTGTGTTTTTTTTGGGTTTTGGGATGAAGAATTGTTCTTTCAGATGGAGGGTTTGGTTACTAGTAAAAATTGGGTTTTTTTGGGTTTTTGCTTATCCTTAATGCCGTTACTTTAGTGTTCTTTGTGCCACTATAGAAGCTATGTTTTTTTGTCTATCTTTGAAAGGGGGCCTATCCTTGGTACGCCATTGCAAAAAATGACAAAAAACCCCGTACCCTGTTTTAAAGAGTGGTGAAAAGACATTTTGCATATCAATGGTGCATTATATGGCTGGTTGTACATGTTTTGTGTGAGAACTTTGTTTGTATGTGGGGTTTAAAAAAGGGGATTGTGAGCGTTTTGTGTTTATCAGTTTTATCAAATGTTGAAAAAAAATTTTTTTTAAAAAAATTTTCTGTCGATGCCCTGTTGGGCTGGAAATGGGGGGACTCAACTTATTTTTTTTTCCATTTCAATGCCCGGGTTTTTAAATTTTGGGGTCTTTATTTCAAAGAAAAAATGGGATTTACTGTCAAATTTTCTACAAGGGCCTTTACACGGGACAAGCCATTGCAAACATTATGTAAAACAGCATGTTTTAAAAATTACCCCTTGCCCAAATCGGTTGTTTTTTTTGTCTGTTTTTGGGAAAATTTGTTGAGTGCCTTATGGGCCAGTGGGGGGGTGGGGGTGTTGTGTTTTGGGGTGTGTGTGTGTTGTGTGTGTTTTGTGTGTGTGTGTGTGTGTGTGGGTGTGTGTGCTGCGTATGAATGGGGATTTTCCTTAATGGAAGGTCCCGGGAACGGGAACTTTTCCCCTGTATGAGTTATGCATTTCCGGGGTTTGGGGCCATTGAAAATTTTTACAGAAACCCAAATTTTCCTTTTAAAAGGGGGCCCAGGTGAAAAACATGTTTTTTTTCAAAATCTATGGTGCAGTATTTTGTTTTTCGTATACTAGTTTTGTAAACCTTGTTCTATATTTTTATTTTTGCACGAGATTGTTAAAAATAATTTTATTTTAATTTTTTTCAATTGGAAAAAAATTTTTTTTTCCCAAAAAACTTATCTGATGTCCTGGGGGCCCTAAAAATGTGTGATCTCAAATATCATTTGTTTCCCTTTTAATTTTGGGGTGTAGTTGGTTTTTGGTTTAAAAAATACGGTTTTACTTAAAAATTTTCTGAAAGGGGGCCTATCATGATAGGGCCTTTGAAATTTGTTACGGAAAAAAAAATTTGATGCCTTTACTTCTCCGAAAAAAATAGGTTGTTTTTTTTTGGGGCCCGTGTTTGGAAGTGCATTTCTGTAAATCAGCATGTGGGACTTTGTGTGGGGGGTGTGTGTGTGGGGGGTTTTGTGGGTGTGTTGTGTGTGTGTGTGGTTGTGTGGGGTGGGTTTTGGGTGTGTGTGGTGTGTGTGGTATCCTGTGTGTGGGGCGTGTTGTGGGGGGGTGTGAATGTGTGTTTGGAAGTGCAGGGCTGAAAATCGCACTTTGGAGCGGTGTGTGTGTGTGGGGGTGTGGGGGTTTTGGGGTTTGTGTGTGTTTTTTTTCCCTGTGCAGGGGGTGTGGGGGGGGTGGGGCCCAGGTTCCCGGTTTATGAATGAAAATTTTTTTTTTTTATGGATGCTTTGGTTTT
>JAMYXO010004157.1:5000-18091 GCA_033310375.1 Conus canariensis | reverse complement strand
CCCCCAGGGCCCAAAAGGGTTTCCCCCAGGAGGCCCAACGACCACCCAAAATGGGTCCAGAAAACCCGTCGATCCATTCAGACTTTTTTTCCAAAAAAAACTACGCAACGCCAAAAAAAAAATTTTTACCCACAGAAGTTAAAAACACCCCAACAGCATCCGGGCCCCCTTTTTTCAGTTTGCAGGAGCAAAAATTTATGCGTGGGGAACGGGCCTCCCCCCCTTTAAACCCCCCTAACACCCCCCCCCCAAAAACTACTAAAGCCTAACCCAAAAAAACCCAAATTTTCTGCACTGATCCCTTTTCCTAACAACCCACCCCAAGGGGGGGACAAGCCACCGGGGGGAATCAAAGTTTCTGAAGCTTTGTTTTATCCACGAGAATGTAGTCAAAGAAGGCCTGTACAGTGGTTCCTGCTTACAAAAGGGGGACCCCCCACCGATCCATGACAGACTGTGGGGGAAAACGAAGTGCAGATCTGCGCAAAAAACGTGGAAATTTTAAAATTTGAAAAAACCCCCCAATTTCAGCATAAAAAAGAAAGCGACCCCCCTGCAAAAGGGGGGCCTCTTAAAGACTTCCCACGGGGACCTCGGTAAAAGCCCAAAAAGGCCAAAAAGACTGGACAAATTTAAAAAACCCCCTAGGTTTTGAACGTTGGGGACCCATTTTTTCATTTTTCAGCCCTAAAACACACACGGCCCAAACGGGCCCCCTTTTTTTATTTTTTAAAAAATCCCCAGAGTCCCCACTCTTGTGAACCTCGTTAGTCTCATTCAAAGGGGGGGGGGCTGAAAAAAGGGGGGAATCAGAAAAACCAATGCCAACCCCGAGGGGAAAAAAAAATCCCTGTACCAAAAAGGGGCCCGGCGGAGGGGAATTTTCAACCAACCCAGGATTCACCGGTTTGAGTCCGGGTGCTTTTCGCTGAGCTTTTCCAACCCCCCGGGTTATGGTTTTTTTTGGTGTGTCGTTGTGTGTTGTGTTTTGGGTGTGGTGTGGTGTTTTTGTGATGTTTTGGTGGTTTGGGGGGGTTGGGGGGGGGGGGGTGTTTTTAGGGGGATGGGGGTTTGTTTTGGGGGTTGGGAATGTGTGGTGTGGGGTTGTGTATGGGAGTGGTTGGTGTGGGTTTTGTGGTGGTGTGTTGGGTTGTTTTTTGGTGCACTGTGTTGTGGTGTGGTTTTGTTTTATTGTGTTGGGGGTTTGTTTTTGTTGTAGTGTGGTTTTTGTGTGTTTTTTTGGGTTGTAGTGGAAGTGGGGTAGTGATGTTTTTGTTGGTGGGTGGGGTTTTTTTGGTGGGGGTTTTGTTTGGTTGTGGTGGGGGGTTTTTTAAGGGGGGGGTGGGTTGTGTTGTGGTGGGGAAAAAAAGAAGGGGCCACTGAAAATCCTTAAAAGAAAAAAAACCCCAAACATGTGGAAAAAGAAGGACAAAAGTACTGGGGGAGTTGGGGAATAAAAAAGCCTGGGAAAGAAAGGCATGGACCCGGGGGGAAAAAGGCCAAAACACAAAAAAGCCTGGTTTAAAAGAAAAAACCCACTAAACCCAGGAAAAAAAAAGACTGTGATTTTAGGACAAAAAAAACCCTGGGAAAGAAGGTGGCACTTAATCCTAGGGAAAAAAAAATGGAACAAAAATATTTCTGGAAAAAAAAGGGGGCCCCAAAAAATTCCTGGAAAAAAAAAAAATGCGGGAAAAAATCATGAAAGATAGGGAAGGTTAGGACCGGGGGAACCCCAAATTTTAAAAAAAAAAAGGCATCGCTGTGGAAAATAGGGGGGGACATAGTTCCGGGAAGAAAAAAAACAAAAAAAACATTGTGAATCAGGAAAACATTTAAACCTGAATAAGGATAGTTTTCTGAAAAAACAAGAAGATTTAGTCCCGCAGAAAAAAAGGAGTTTTCAAATTGTGAGTGTAGAAACTTTACCCCTAAAAAAAGAAACATTTGTGAGGAAAGGCGGGATAAAAAAAAAATCTGGGAAAGAAGACCCCAAAAACTTACCAAGGAAACACAAAAAAATTATGACAGCACACATAATATGAAAAAAAGGGGGACAGCAAACCCTGGAAAAAGTGAAAAGGGGCCGAGGAGAAAAAACAAAAAAAAAAAACAAAAAACAATACCCCCTTTTTTTTTTGGGGTTTGGGGGCCGCTTTTCCCCCTTTCCCTTAAAGTGACCGGGGTCCCGTTGCCCTTTCCCCCCTTGATGTGCTTTGCCTTGCCCCGTCAATAAAAAAACAGTTTTCTTTTGTTTCTTATTCCTTGAAAAAAATCGATTCTTTAAAAATTTAAAAAAAAAATTAACAGTTTAAGAAACTTTTTTTGGTTTGGCTTTTTTTCCCAAAACCATATTTTGTTTCAGCCTTTTTTTTTGGGGGAAAAAAGGGGGGAAAAAAAATTTTCTGTTTTCTTAAATTTTTTTGGGGTGTGTGTGGGTGTGTTTTGTGTTTTTGGGGGTTGTGTGTTTTTTGGGGTGTTTTGTTTTGTGGGTGTGTGTGGTCCTTTTGTGGGTGTTGGGTGTGTGTGTGTGTGTTGGGGTGTGTGGTGTGTGTGTGGGTTTTTGAGTGTGTGTGTGTCTTTTTTGGTGTGTGCCCCCATACAACGCGTCCCTATGACACCATTTTTTGTGGGGGGATGAAAATTTGGGGGTGCAGGATGTGTTTTTGGGTGTTTTTTTGGTTGTTTTTTGTTTTAAAACCCAAAGGGGGGGTTTTTTTAAATATATTTTTTGGGGCACCCACAAGTCATTTTAAAATTTTATTCCAAACTGGGCTTTAAAAAAAAAAATTTTACGTTAAAAAAACCCTTTGTTTTGGTTTTTACCCTTACACACTTAATAGGAAAACAACCAAACTTTTCTGAAAAAAACACCCTGGTACAGCTTAAAAAAAAAATACCCCTTTTTTTTTAAAAAAACACTCCACATTTTTTAAAAAAAAGCCCGGGTTTATTTTTTTAATTTACCCCCAGCAAGGACCCCAGAAAAAAAAAAAATGAGCTGCTTAAAAAATTTTTTTTTTTCTTTTAAAAAATTTGGCAGTTTGGGGGGGGGAAAAATGGGGTTTGTTTTTCTTCAAGCTCCCCGAAAAGACCCCCAAAACTAACGAAGAGGGGGGGACCCCCCTTTTTTAAAAGACACACCCCCCCCAGCCCCCCTTCTGGGAAAACAAGTCCCCATAAAAATTTTCAAAAAGGGAATTTCCTAAAAAAAAATTTTACACAATTACAGGGGGGGGAAAAGGTGGGCATTTTCAAGCCCCTTTTTTTGGGTGATGAAAACGGGGGCCCCCTTATTTTACTACCAATTCGAAAATTAACGGGGCCCCCGACTGGTTTACCAGCTTTTTCCATGCACATATTCCAGAGGGTTTCAAAAAAAACTTTTTTTTTTTTGGTTTTTGTCAGTCCCTCTCGTTATTTCTCAATTTTTCGTCAGAAAAACGGGGTTTTTTTACCAATTTTTAAAATCCCTGTGATTTTTAAAAAACCCCAATAGGGTGGACTGTATGGGGGTTTTTTTGGGCCCTTGGTTGGAAGTAGGGAAAAACGGGGGTTCCAAAACCTTTGGCCCCCCCTTTTAAAATTTAAAAACAAAAAAAAAAAGAAAAAGAAAAAAAAAGCAAAAAAAAAAAAAAGGGGGGAAAAACAAAAAAATTACGCCCCTTTTTTTTTTTAAATCCCTTGGGAAAACCCTTTTTTTTTATCCAGGGGCACTTCCCTTGCCCCTGCCCCAACTTTTTAAAAAATTTGGCACCGCCGAGGCGAAAAATGTAAAAGGGGGGAAAACCAAACGTTAAAAAAAAAGGGCCCCCTTAGATTTTAAAAAATTTAAAAAGGGGGAAAAACATATTTTAAACTTTTTATAAAAAAAAAAATGGTTTTTTTTTATTCTGGGGAAAAATCGGGAAATCGTGTTTTTAAAAAACAGGGAAAAAGTTAAAAAAATATTTTTGTGGGAAAAGAAATTTGTCTAACCACCAAAAACAAAAAAAAGTTTTTTAGAGGAGGCTGGGATCTGGGGTTTTAAAATTTTCCCAAAAAATTTCTTTTCTAAAAAAAACCCCTTAAGACAAAAAAAAAACTGGGTGCTTTATGCAGGGATTTCAACCCCTGAAAAAAAAAAAAGGACAAAAGATCAAAGCCATGATGGTCATAAATCCCCCTTACCCTTTTTTAAAAAATCTTTTTGTCAAACAGTTTTGAAGATGTTCCAAATTTTCCTAATTAAATTTGGGGGAAAAAAAATGAAAATGTAACGTTTTTTGCTACTTTACGACATTTTGAAAAAAAACTACTTTAACAAGTAGTGGGGACCCCTTTTCTCTGGTCTGCATTTCCCGTGGTTTGTCTGGGGGGGACCCGGCCACTGTTGTGTGTGTGTGTGTGTGTGTGTGGTGTGTGTTGTGTTGTGTGTTGTGTGTGTGTGTGTGTGTGTTGTGTTGTTGTGTGTGGTGTGTGTTGTTTTTTGTGGGGTGTTTTGGGGTGTGATTTCCACCTTCAAATCACTCGAACGTTTGACGAGGGGAAAAGTTATCCCGAAAAAAAGCGTTTTTCAAATTTCTCCAGGGTTTTTATCACGCAAAAAAAATTTAAAGTCCTATTCAGCTGTACATTTATTTTTTCACTGTGACTGTGAGTTAACCTTTTCGCATTTCGACAGCTCAGTCGGGAAAGGGTGAAAACATTTTTGGGGTTTTGATCCCTTACAAAACCATTTTACCACCACCTGACTGGCGTACTTCCACTGTGTGGGGTGTTTGTGTGGGTGTTTTTTGTGTTTTTGTGTTGTGTGTGTGTTTGGTGTGTTGTGGTTTTGTGTGTGTGTGTTGGTGTGTGTGGGGTTTTGGGTGTGTGTTGTGTGTTGTGTTGTGGTTGGGTTTTTGTTTTGGTTTTTGGGGGGTTGTGTTGTGTGTTGTGTGTGTTGGGGTGTGTGGTTTTGTTGTTTTTTTTTTTTTTTTTTGGGGGGTTTTGGGTGTGTGTGTGTTGTGTGTGGTGTGTGTTGTGTTTGTTTTTTGTGTTGGGATGGTGTGTTTTTGGGGGGGGTGTGTTTGTGTTTTGTGGGTGTTGTTTGTGTGTGTGTGTTTTTGGTGTGTGTGTGTGTGTGTGTTTGTGGTTTTTTGGGTTTTGTGTGTGTTTTGTTGTGGTGTGTGTGTGTGTGTGTGTGTTTGTGTTGTGTGTTGTTGTGTGTGGGGTGTGTGTGTTGTGTGTTTGTTGTGTGGTGTGTGTGTTGTGTTGTTGTGTGTGTGTTTGTGTGTTGTGTGGTGTGTTGTGTGTGTTGTGTGTGTGTTGTGTGTGTGTGTTGTGTTTTTGGGTGTTTTTGGGGTTTTGTGTTTTTGTTTTGTTGGTGTGGTTGTGTAAAAAACAGGGGGGGGTGTGGGGGCTGGAAGTGAAAGGTGGGGGGGGGGGGGGGGGGGGGGGGGGGGGGGGTTGCATTGTGTGATTTCCTCTTTTTATATATGATGTACAAATGGCCTTTTAAAAATAAATAAATTTAAATCATGACAAAAAAAAAGAACAAAATTAAAAAGGGGAAACTTTTTTCTGCTTTGGTACGCATGAACCCCCAGGGACACCCCTGTATGAAGGAAAGTTTTTTAAAACCTTTTGCCCAAAAAGGGAGGGGGGTTTTTTGTGTTTTAACCTTTTTTTTTTCCCCCACTTAAGGGCAGCATCCCAACTTTGGGGGAAAAAAAAAAAAAAGTCATTCACTTGGGGAAAGGGGTCATGAAAATTTTTTTTAAAAAAAAAAGAGTAAATATGAAAATGGGGGAAAAAAAAATAAAATAATTATTCAAAAAAAAAAAAATCCCAATCAAAATCTCTGGAAAAAAAAAAACAAAAATTTTTTTTTGAGAGAGTAAAAAACAAACGACGGGGAAAGGGGGGTGGTTTGGTGAATAGATAAGGGAATGTGTTCTTAAGATGAAAAAGATAAAAAAGTCCCTTTCTCATGAGACTGGCAAGGGGGGGGAAGACGGGAAGGACGGGCAGAAAAGAGGAGAAGAGGCAGGGCGGGGGGGAGGAAAGACAGCAGAGACAGAGGAGGAGGGGAAGAAGCGCAGGGACAGAGAAAGAGGACAGAAAAAAAAGTAAACACGCATCAGACTTTTTCTGGTGACCTTTTCGATGGAAAAAAAAAAATTTTTGAAAAACCCAAACCACACAAACACCAAAACCACAAAAACCCCACACACACCCCACCATACACACACCGGCCACAAAAAAAAAAGGTCACAGGGGCCCCCGCACACCCCCCAACAAAAAAAAGGTGCGTGCACAAAAACAAAAAAAGGAAAGAGGGGGCAGACAGAAGAGACAAAAGGGACAGGCAGCAGGGGACGAGAGGAGGGGAAACCCCAAAACCCCCCCAAAAAGGACGGCGCAGGACAGAGAAAAAACGACAGAGAAAAAAAAAGGAGGGGGAAAAGGGGGAGTTGGGGTGTGTTCTAAAGTGAGAGGGCCCATGACAAAAAGGGGGGGGACCAAAGGTGTGTAACACGACATAGCTGGACCCCAAACTTTTTTTTTTGGGTTTTGGGGGGGAATGGGGGTGGGTGGGGGGGTTTTTGGGGGGGGTAAGGGTTTTTTGGGGTTTTTATGGGGGTACAGTAACTCCTGTTTCCCATCCATTGATTGACACTGACGTCAGCGACATTACACAAGCAGAATATTCACACATTTCAGCTTTGGGTAAGCCGCTGCAATATGCAGTTAATGCACCTTGCTCCTGGTAGTTTTCATTATCTTCGGGGTCTCACAGCACAGAATCATAGAAGAAAATCTCCAGCCAAAACCACTGGCAGCCCCTTTGTACATAGATAAGCAGCAGGATGTCACTTGCTATAGGGAAATGAAGTTAGACCTACGGGGATGCAACAAACAGAACTAATGGTTTTCAAAACACCCCACACACACACACACACACAAAACACACACACACACACACACACACCCTAAGTCGGTACGTGGTACCCACTAGCAGGGTTAATAAAAAAAACGGTCTACACATTTTTGTTCACATCCCCAGCTGATGCATTTGTACCATAGGGGTTTCAAGTATTTGGCTGTTCGGATGATCCCTGGAGTTTTTTTTTTAGCCAGGGTACGACAACAAAAAACCAAAAAAAACACACACACACTGAAAAAGGAAGACAGAGAGGTGGGGGGTGTTGGGGAGGAGAAAGAACGGGTCAAGGTCAGAGATGGGTTTGGGGGCCCAAAGAGGGGGGGGGGGGGGGGGGGGGGGACAGCCAGACGGGTTTAAACCTGCTGAAATGAGAGAGAGGAGAAAGAGAGGGGAGAGGAGAGAAAGAGGAAAGAAAGGGAGAAAAAACAGGAGGAGAAGGAGACAGACAGACAGACAGACAGTCAGACAGACGACCAGACAGACAGACAGAGGACAGAGACCAGAGAGAGAAAGAAGAGAGGGCTGAGAGAGAGAGAGATAAATTGCACTTGCATACTTACCTCTGTGTTCGGTTTGTGTGCTTGTTGTGTGTGTGAATGAGTGTGTGTGTGCGCGTACAGTACAACTATGACCTAATTGACGATAAATTGGGTTTTTCAGTGAGTCAATGTGTGTTGTACATTCATGCATGCATGCATGTGTGTGTGTGTGTGTGTGTGTGTGTGTGTGTGTGTGTTGTGTGTGTGCCATAATGGGACAGTACCCTTCATATGCAACAAGATTAGAACAATTAGGTTCCATCCCCTTTAAAAGCAAATCTATGAATCTCATGCCTTCTTTTTGGGTTCTTTTCTGCGAACACACAGAATTGGGGCACCTGTCTGCCATTTTGGCCAATCTAAGGCTGATTGGATGGAAGATAACTCTTTATAATTTAAGCGGACTTAAATTATGAAATAAACAGCATGCACTTTCATTTGTCAATTATTCTAGTTGTGTGTGTGTTGTGTGTGGTGTGTGTGTGTGTGTGATGTGTGTGTGTGTGTTGTGGGATGTGTGTTGTGTGTGTGTGTGTGTTGTGTGTGTGGCTTTGTGTGTGTGGCTCTGTGTGTGTGTCTGTGTTTATGAGTAACAGGAAGGGTAGGAGAGGAGGGTTTTTTTAAATGAGTGAGGTGAGTGGTGTGGTGTGTGTGTGTGTTGTGTGTGTCGTGTGTGTGTGTGGTGTGTGTGTGTGTTTATGAGTAACTGAGTGGGGAGGTGCAAGTGAATGAGTGATGTGGTGAGTGACGAGAGTGAGTGACTGTGTGTGTGTGTGGTGTATGTGTGTGTGTATGTGTTGTGTGCTGTGTGTGGTGGTGGTGTGTATGTGTGTGTGTGTGTGTTGTGTGGTGTGTGTGGTATGTTGTGTGTGTGTGTTGTGTTGTGTGTGTGTGGGGTGTGTGTGTGTGTGTGTGTGTGTGTGAATAAAAGTCCCACCAGTTTATTTGTGATGAAAACATGGAGAATCAGCAAACACAAGTTCAGGGGCACTCTCTCCTGCCATTTTTGAAAAAACAATCTGCCTTCTGTTTATGTTTCTGTCATTTATATCTTTAGACCTGGAGATCAAGAGGGGCCATATAGGGGCTGTCCATCAGTTGGCTAGATGTCAATAATTTTTTTTTTCATGAGAAGACTGGTTCACTATCCAAACTGAATCACAACAGGACAGAACATAGGGGGAAACCCAAACATTGTTTTAAAGACCATCAAAGTGTGTGGTACCTGCAAGAAATACTCCCCCCCCCTCCCTTGCCAACACTCCCTCTCCCCACCAAAAAAACCCCCCACCCCTTTCCCAAACTTCCAAACCCATCTCTTTCTGCCATCAAATGGCAGGGTTTTTTTTAGCTGTGTCCAAAGACACCAATGCCACTGAAAGTAAGTCTACTCCACGTGTGGCTGGCCGAGCCTGATAAAATGAATTTATCTTCTCTTGTATTTCGTTTATTTTTTTTTATCCCCTTTTTTCATGATTACCCCTTTTAGCATATATAGCAACCAGTGCCTGCTTAAATTCACAAATGAAATCTTCTGTTTCATATATACATTCATTTACATGTTCATTTTTTTTCCATTGTGTGAATATGTGTGTGTGTGTGTGTGTGTGTGTGTGAGACGAGAGAGAGAGAAGAGAGAGATCGATGAGAGGAGAGGAGAGAGAGGAGAGAAAGAGAGAGAGCAGAGTGCCGCATGTATGCGGCCATGTTAAAAACCCTTTCCTTTGCGCCCAATTATGTGTGTGTGTGTGTGTGTGTTGTGTGTGTGTGTGTGTGTGTGTTGTGTGTGTGTGTGTTGTGTGTGTAAGCGTGTGTGTGTGCGTTTCCTCGAGAACTTGTACAGATGAGGGGAAGAAAGAGAGAGCGAGTTTAATGATAATTCTATTATGGGACATAAAAAGTGTAAGAAGGGGTTCTCAGGACGGGGTAAATAGGGTATAAGAGACAGGAAGATAGTGATATTCGTATGTTTCACTGGACTTTGGTCGCCCCCCTTTCAATTCTATTAAAGTATTCGTCTATCACTTCTTTACAATTTTCTCATCTCAAGAAAAATAATTTGACAGTGTGTCATATAATTGATCTTTAACTTATTATTTTCAATTCACTTTTCTGAATTTGTGTTACTTATTTTGTTTTAAATTATGTAAGTACAACCTACGGTTTTTTAAATCTGACATTAAATGGTTTCAGTCAGGTGGGTGTTGTGTGTGTTGTTGTGTGTTGTGTGTGCTGTGTGTGTGTGTGTGTGTGATGTGCCATGCACACGCATTGCGCACGCTCATGCATGTCGCCATCGTGTCGTGTGCTATCTCCTTTTCTTTGTCACCTTCTTGTATTCAAGCAGTCTTTAGTTGATCGCTTCATTAGGGTTAAAGAAATTCAACAACCATTTTCATAATAAATTATTACACATGTTCAAACAAATAAACAGCAAATCTTCCTTAGATGAATCTCATGTTTTTGTTTGATAATATGGGGTTGGTTGTTAGTATGAGATGTAAACAAAAAAGGCAGGGATGAGACGTTCTCTGCATGCCCATTGAAAATATGTCAGGTTACCTTGCTTGGTTCTTACCTTAATTTTAGGTGTTACTGAATTGTAAATTGCACTTGCAGTTACACCCAGAGCAATAAACAAGCATTAATTGCTATCATAATGCATCACTGATTTGAGGGGATAAGCGTTTTTTAAAGTGGGGAACCCAAAACCAGATCTAATTATCTACGCAGAATGTCGGAAGGTTTCTCCTGAAGTTAACTCCCAGTTTTCAAGTTTTTGCCACCCCCCCCCCCCCCCCCCCCCCCCCCTCACCTTCAAGGAACACTGTTTTGTCATTTCAGGAGATAGCTCTTGGGGGGGGGGGGGGGGGGGGGCGGGTTAACGGTCAAGTCGGAGATTAACACAGTCTCGAGCACGTGAATGGAAGAAAACAGACTAGTTCTAGACACATGTTGAATGGAGAAACAGACAATCATCGTAAGCATGCATACACATATAATGCATATGCAGTTGCCTATATTCTTGTATTGAAATGACTGAGTTCGGTCTGAGTTCAGGCGAAATTATGTTGTCTATCCTTTAGTCTTTTATTGCAAGGGCTCAAGAGCAAACTGTCAATACTTCCAATTGCAATTACCCATAGTTTTGACGTTTTCCTGACACTGTGACAACCACGCGATCTCAAACCTTCAACAAGCAGCAAGAATTAAACATCCAATCGATGGCGGCTGCTCTGTGGAAGAAGGAAGAATTCTAGCACGGCAGTATCACCAATCACACAGGCTGTCCCCAGCAGCAACTAGATCTACAACCGCTGGGTCAAAAACACGGTGATGTTTTGGGCCGCTTCCAGTCCCGCTCTTCACTCGCCGGTAGATTCGAAAAACGGAAGTGTAAGAGGTCCGAAAACCAAGGTTACAGGGTTTAGGCCGATACTCAAAGATGCACTGGCTTTTGTCAGAAGATCAACCAAATACCAAAACCCGCAAACTCCAGCCCTCTGGAACCTGTCATACCTGAATGACGGCAGATCTCTATGCTCCGTTTCCTTTTTACTGTTGCAAGCCCGACCCACCAGATGCTTCATTTTCCTGTTGTCTGCTGGGCTTGGAGACTTTGAAAATTCTCCTCCGCCCCCTTTCCTTCCCCTCCCCTCCTCCGGTGGCCACTGGCATATTACACTTTAAGCCACATCGGCCCGCCCCCTCCCCCCCCCCCCCCCCCCCATGCCTCCTCCACATCTCCCATCCAGTCCTTCCCCTTCCACACACACACACCGTGGCGGATCCCAAGGACCCTTTTTTGGACCACCATCCACGCCACCCCCCCTCGTCTCAGATCGTAACTATGAAAAAGGAATAGCCGATGGTTTGTCAGCTGATCAAACAGTCAGAGTCAGGACAGAGCTCTCACGGCACCAATGATGGCGTCAGTCTATGGGATGAACAATTCACAATGAAAAAATGCCCGAGAGGGGTTGTGGGTGGGGGTTGGGGGAGAAGTGGTTGATGGACCTGAGGGGAGGAAGGAGGCCAGAGAGGAGAGAGAGAAGACGAGAGAGACCGATGCGAGAGGAGAGAGGTGAGAGAGAGAATGTAAAAGTATGTGGTGTTAAAGTTGGAGATGGGGATGGGATAGGGGAATGGGAAGGAGAGCCGATGGGTATTTCTTTACCTACGACGGTACAATAGTAATCGATTTGATTCTAAAGCTACAAGGGAAAAAATGCCTCCTCCCTCCCTCTGTTCTCTCTCTCTCTCTCTCTCTCTCTCTCTCTCTCTCTCTCTCTTCTTCAGTATGTCATGTTGCCGGGGTTGTAGGCCAATAAGGCCATCCGCTGAAGGCGAGGCAGATGTAGGAAAGAATGCTCGGTTGGTGCGTTTGTTCTTGTGTGTCTGCACTGTTAGATGTTTTGCAGTTTCTGATTTGTTTTGCCATTGCTTTTGGTTTTTGCCTGCATTGTTGGCTTTTTGCTCAGCTTTTTGTTCTTGTTAACTCTGGCATGGGGTATTTGATTTGGTATGTTTTGCATTTCCCTTACTGTGCCAATTTTTGCTTTTGGCCGTCGTTTTGCACCTTGCATTGCACCGTGCATATTTGTTGTTTTTTCTGCTTTGTCATCTACTTCTTGCTTTTTCTGCCCTTTGTTCCTGCATGGGTTTGCTGTTTTTTTCTTGTTTTTTTTGCATGGGGTTCGTTTTTTTGTTTTGTGTTTCTGTTTTTGCATTCGGGGGTTGTGTGATTAATTCAATACACAAATCTTGTGTTGCAAGGCGTAAAACACCACTAGCCACCACCAACACCACCAACCCAAACCCCACCACAACAACAAACCTGTTAGCCTACTGACCTAAAAACGTTCCACTGAGAACTGAAAAAAGCTCGCTCCTCTACCCTCTCCTCAACCTTGCCACACAGGCCACGGTTAAAATACCCCCCCCCCCCCCCACACATACCACACACACACACACCGTCCCCCTCCCCTTCCTTTTCCAGCATTTGCCTCGACATCTGTTCCAACTTTGAATACCTTTTGTTATCATCCAATGACCCAGGGCCCCAGTTTAGTTGCAGAAAAGAAACCATATTGTGAAAATAAAAATAAAATAATATCTTAAGAATATCAAGAGAACATACAAAGCCATTAATGAATGAATTTCCTGTAACCGAATAAGACTTGTGCGGGAGAGGGAAATGAAAGCAATTCTTTTCGAATTCTTTTATGTATATATGTTATGTACATTTGCCCTATATAGAAAGATGGCGGTTTTTTATCGACCATCGATCATTACATTACTGATCTCATTGTAGATGTTATGGCGTGGAGGTGATACATTCGACGAGGGGGTGAAAGAGGCGGGGTAGGGCAGGTCATGTTCGGAGTCTCGTCAATTATTTTTGATCAATAAATTACAGGCATTACAAAATATATTTCTTTTTAAATAAAATTCACTCTCTGTTGATGAAGTACAGAGTCGTGTTTAGTGATAGTTAGGTCTATCACAGTCATCCACAAATGCCATGGAAATTTCAAAGACAGAATGCCGTATTGGAATGAACCATATAAGTTTATTCCCTGTTTTAAAAAGAAGTGTTCCCGTTTTCGGTCATAGAATTTCCTTTGTTATCCCTCTGCCGG
>JAMYXO010004157.1:0-2500 GCA_033310375.1 Conus canariensis | reverse complement strand
AACAAACAAACAAGCAAACAAGCAAAATTTACAAGCAAGTAAACAAAGCAGAGACGGAGAGAGAGGTTGGAGGAGGGGGGAGGGGGGGTGGAGAGGAGAGAATAGTATTGCAGGGGAAGAGGGATGGTGGGACAGGGAGTGGGAGTGGGGATGAGTGAGTTCATATAACAAATACTAATGAGGCAGAGAAAATATAACCAACAAAAATAGTATCGCAGCTTCCCATTAGCGCAAAACCAGGTTGTTGTGATTTCAAGTCATATAATGATGATACTACTTTAAAATGTTTGTTCAACTGCGCGCCGTGTGTGTGTGTGTGTGTGTGTGTGTGTGTTGTGTGTGTTGTGGGTGTGTGTGCGCGCGGTGCGTTGCCGTGCGCACGCGTGTGTTGTATGTGTGTGGTGTATGGGTGTATGCATTAGGTGGGTAAGTGTGTGTGTGGTGTGTGTGTGTGTGTGTGTTGCGTGTGTGCGCATGTGTGTGCGTGGCGCCCGCGTGGTGTGTGTGTTTGTGTGTGTGTTGTGTGTGTGTGTGTGTGTGTGGGTACTACGTGCGCACGCGCTTGTGTGTGTGTGTGTGTGTTGTGTGTGTGTATACAGAGAGAGAGAGAGAGAGACGGAGAGAGAGAAGAGGTGAGAGCAGAGAGAGAGAGGATGAGGGGAGGAGAGCTCCGAGGAGATGCTGAGAGAGAGAGAGAGAGAGACTTCCCTCCATATTCCTATATTTCGTACGGCAGCCGTTCCGTCATGATCAGAGTCGGTCTTTGGTCACCCACACACTCACACTGCGCACGTGCGCCCCCAGGGTTACGCCCCTTCATGTGACGCCTTGCATCCGCACCGTCCTCCCCTGTTCGCCCCCCTCCGCCCCTCCCATGTTCACCGCCATGTGACCCCGCCTCTCCAAACCTCTACACCCCTCAACACTGCCCACCCATGTCACCTCCTGAATCTGTTCTCTCGGAGCTCCATCCCCGGCGTAGTGCATTTATGTCACAGCTCTCCTTCGTGCGACACCCCCTTTCCTACCGTTCACCCACCCCGGTCACGCCCGCATACGCGCATCTCTTCCCATGGCTCCCCCCCCCCCCCCCCCCCCCCCCCCCCCCCCCCCCCCCCCCCCCCCCCCCCCCCCCCCCCCCCCCCCCCCAGGTGCACCCATGCACTCCTCTCACCACATCACCTCCACCCCCCCGATTCGCTATCCATTACGGCAACCATGTGCATCCAAACTTCGCCCCCACCCCTCCATTTGCATGCTGCATCCGCTTACCCCGGCCCCCCAAGCCCCTCGCCAGTTAGCCACCCACGGTCACGCCCTTCGTCCGGGCTCTTCTGCCCCAATACACCCACCATTGTCACTGGCGCGCTCCCTCTGCCCAGTCACCCACAATGTCATGTTCCGCGTTCCCTCCTGCCCCAGTACACCCACCAATGTCATGTCCGCGCTCACCCCCTTTCCTTTTTGCTCCAATACACTCACTATGTCATGTCCAGCGCTTCCCTCTGCTCCAATACACTCACTATGTCATGTTCCGCGCTCCCTCTGCTCCAAATACAATCCACTATGTCATTGTCCGCGCCCCTCTGCTCCAATTATTTATTTTTTTTTTAATAACACCCACTATGTCATGGTCCGCGCTCCCTCTGCCCCAAATACACCCACTATGCTCATGTCCGCACTCCCTCTGGCCCAATACCCACCACTAAGTCATGTCCGCCGCTACCTCTGCCCCAATACAACCCACTATGTCATGTCCGCGCTCCCTTGCACCAATTACACCCCACATGTCATGTCCGCACTCCCCTCTGGCCCCAATACACCCACTATGTCATGTCCGCGCTCCACTCTGCCCCAATACAACCCACTATGTCATGTCCGCGCTCCCCTCTGCCCCAACACACCCACTATGTCATGTCCCGCCACTCCCTCTGCCCCAAACACAACCCACTATGTCATGGTCCTTCATCCGCGTCCCTCTGCCGTTAACGGCGGCGAGTCCCATCGGGGGCTGTGTTGGACGGACGTGGTGGCGCACTCCGGAGGGAGAGCTCACTCACGCCGGACTCCGCGATAAGCAATTATTGTCGTCCAGTAGGGGGCTTAGTAGGTGGTGTCTTGCGTATGTTACATCAGAACAGGCGCCAGGCCTGCAAACACCACCGAAGTGATCTCGGCAGCAACTGCAAGTGTCTACCTCCGGTTGAGGTTCCCTCTTGACGACTTGGACATTGACATGCTCCCCTGGGGATTGCCGGTGCGGGGTTTGCGGAGGGGGCCGACGGGCTGTGGCCTGTGGACGGGGTCGTGGTGTTGTCGGAATGAGCGGCGGTGGGTGCCACTGCCCTCTTTGAGGGGGGGGTGGCGCAGAGGTTGGCGCAGCGAAAAAAAAAAAAATAAAAAAAAAAAAAAGGAAAGAAAATACTCCAGCCAACTTCCGAGCTGAGCGAGAAGCTCTCGTGCGACAGCCACAACAGTCTCGCAGAACTCCACAAAGAAC
>JAMYXO010000415.1:37500-45000 GCA_033310375.1 Conus canariensis | reverse complement strand
GCTCTATATGCAGACGCTCTTGTACAGAGGTTCTATGTACAGACGTTCTACAGACGCTCTATGTACACACGCTCTATCTACAGACGCTCATTGTACAGACGTTCTATGTACAGATGTTCTATGTACACACGGCTCGTTGTACAGGTAACGTCATTGTACAGACGCTCTATGTACAGACGTTCTTGTACACACGCTCTATGTACAGACGCTCATTGTACAGACGCTCTATGTACAGACGCTCTAGGTACAGACGCTCTATGTACAACGTCATGTACACACGCTCTATGTACAGCGCTCATTGTACAGACGCTCATTGTACAGACGCTCATTGTACAGACGCTCATTGTACAGACGCCTCATGTACAAACGCTCATTGTACAGGACGCTCATTGTACAGACGCTCATTTGTACAGACGCTCATTGTACAGACGCTCTATGTACAAACGCTCATTGTACAGACGCTCATTGTACAGACGCTCATTGTACAGACGCTCATTGTACAGACGCTCTATGTACAAACCTCATGTACAGACCTCATTGTACAGCCATGTACGACGCTCATTGTACAGACGCTCTATGTACAAACCTCATTGTAAACGCTCATTGTACAACCATGAAGCGCTCTATGTACAGACGCTCATTGGACAGCCGCTCTATGTACAGACTCTCATTGTGCAGACGCTCATTGTACAGACGCTCTATGTACAGACTCTCATTGTACAGACGCTTATTATACAGACGCTCTATGTACAGACGCTCATTGTGCAGACGCTCATTGTACAGACGCTCTATGTACAGACTCTCATTGTACAGACGCTTATTATACAGACGCTCAATGTACAGACGCTCAATGTACAGACTCTCATTGTACAGACGCTCATTGTACAGACGCTCTATGTACAGACGCTCTATGTACAAACGCTCATTATACAGACACTCTATGTACAGTCGCTCTATGTACAAACGCTCATTATACAGACGCTCTATGTACAGACGCTCATTGTACAGACGCTCTATGTACAGACGCTCTATGTACAAACGCTCATTATACAGACGCTCTATGTACAGACGCTCTATGTACAGACGCTCATTGTGCAGACGCTCTATGTACAGACGCTCTATGTACAAACGCTCATTATACAGACGCTCATTGTACAGACGCTCACTGTACAGACGCTCTATGTACAAACGCTCATTGTACAGACGCTCATTATAGAGACGCTCATTGTACAGACGCTCATTGTACAGACGCTCATTGTACAAACGCTCATTGTACAGACGCTCATTGTACAAACGCTCATTGTACAGACGCTCATTGTACAGACGCTCACTGTACAGACGCTCTATGTACAAACGCTCATTGTACAGACGCTCATTGTACAGACGCTCATTGTACAGACGCTCATTGTACAGACGCTCAATGTACAGATGCTCTATGTACAAACGCTCATTGTACAGACGCTCATTGTACAGACGCTCACTGTACAGACGCTCTATGTACAGACTCTCTATGTGCAGAAGGAGAAACGGAATGTTTCTTCGTCCTTTTCCCCTGCACTACAGGCAGAACAGCAATGTTCCCTGTTGTAAGTTATTCTCCACACTCTGGGGGAAATACCATTGTTCCTGTGCCATTTGTTTCCGGTACAGAGGAGGAAGCGTATTTCTTCCATAAATCAGGTGTTTCCTACACAAAAGGAGAAACATCTCGTTCCTCGGCCAGTTGCACATCAGGAGAATTATCTCAAAATGCAAACATCTCCAAACGGTGACCTCATACATCACCTACAAAGTGAGATGAAGCTCCTTGCCACTACTTTCAAGTAGTGTTGCCAATCGACAGGAAAAGAAGAGAGAGAGAGAGAGAGAGAGAGAGAGAGAGAGGAGAGGAGAGAGAGAGAGAGAGAGAGAGAGAGAGAGAGAGACATAGTGGAGACGCTTGTTGATGTGTAGGCTCATTAACTGGTCAGTGGTCTGGACTTGGTGTGGGTAGTGTCCTACAGGTACTACTGCACCCACACGAGCCCCAGGCAACAAACAACAGACCACTGGATGTGATGGCGTTTGAGTCCGTCGGAATAAACGATACAACAGTCATTTCAGTAGAGAAGCATGTAAGTCATTATTCAACAAAGTTGAAAATACTGCCTTTCTATCACAAAGGGAGATGTACTGATGGACAGCGAACAGACCCAGACGTTTGCAATCATTAATGGAGGTGAAGGAATATGAATGAGGCCATGTCCATTTTGCACTTTGGGATCAAAACTCGCATTAATGTGATCATAGCTTCGCACAAAAATGTAGGTCAATTAAAAACTACAGTGTGCTTAACGCTCTTGCTACCATCACGCGCACGCGCGCACACACACACACACACTATATATATATTATATATATATATATAATATATATATTATATATATATATATTACTACCCTTCGCTGGCTGCTTTGGGGGTGCTGTTGGATTCTATTTTGAACCCTTGGTGGTGAGAACACCACAGAATTATGGACTGTGGTGTGTCTCTATTTGACGCCAGGAGCACAGACACAATCATCCGTGTCTCCCTGATGAGTCCGATCCAGCTGACGAAAGGCCTAGGAGCAGGCAATACAAATAAATGTACTTTCGAGAGGGATTACGATGCAGCTAGTGAAGGGCTTCTCATATTTATAATATATCCCCCCCCCCCCCCCCCCCCTTTTTCTTCATCTTCAATTTTTTTTTTTTTTAAGTTCAAATCTTTGTCAAGTCATTACTGTAATAACGACTGAAGAATTGTTAACCTGCACTTGTTTTCCCCCACTACTTAATTGTTCAGCATTATATATATATATATATAGTAGAAAGAACTCGTGGAGAGCGTAGCAGCAGAGAGTCCTCAGAAGAGAAGCCCCCTTCAAGCAAGTGTTTCGGCCCTTATCTCCTGACACTCTAGGGGGGTTGGGCCACACCCGGTTCATGACTCCGGATGTCCCTCTGCTGCCCCTTTTTTTTTTTTTTTCCCATCTTGGGACGAGCCATGGCTGGGATTCGAACCCATGACCCTCTGGACATGCTCATTTTCCACTTAATGACTCGCGCTTTAACCACTGAGCCACAGGGACACCTGATATTTGTAGGGAAATTAAGCCTTATGAAGTTCACTTTTGTTCCTCCTTGACCAGATCCAGCTTGAACACCTCTCTGCCGCTTCTGCCATTGCTTTCAGGGCTCTGGTTTTTTCCTTCCCTGCAACTGAGAGCTGTTTCATGAGGCTGTATGCAGACGTTCCTACAAACCCCCTAGCTCCAATTTCTGCAGTGAGGACTTTGACCTGATAGCCTTCTCTCCTCAGGCTGTTTGCCAGATCAGCATACTTTTCAGTCTTGTAGATTTGAGCTGCCTCCATTCTGTTCTCATATGGCACCGTGAGCTCGATCATGATCAGCTGCTTGGTTGACTTAGAGTGGACTACTATGTCTGGTCTCATGCCACTCTTGCTGATGATCTCTGGGTGACTCTTCCATTCTGGGAGGTCTGCAGTGCACTCCCAGTCATCTGCCCCGTCCAGCAGACTCTGCCTGCATGTTTCGAGTGGCACTGTTGTTCTTGGCCATGATTTGCTGCCTCCTGCCGTGAAGAATGTTGCGGGTGCTTTTGGAGTCCTGATTTTCCCTTTTGTGGTGTTGGTACTAGCCCAGACTACTTGTACAATTTCTTTGAGCACTTGGTTGTGCCTCCATGTGTACCTTCCTTGAGCCAGGGCTACTTTACATGAGCTTAGGACATGCTCCACTGTTTGTTTTTCATGGCAGAGGGGGCATGCAGGATCGTCTGTTTTCCCCCACTTCACCAGGTTTGCATTTGAGGGCAGAAGGTCATATGCAGATCTGAGAATGAAGCTGATCCTGAGAGGGGCCATGTGCCAAATGTCATTCCAAGTGAGACTTCTTTGGAGTGCATTCTCCCACGTTGTCCATTGCCCTTGCTGGCTCTGCTGGACTGCTTTTTGGAGTCTTTTTTGGTCTTCTTCTTTTCTCATCTCCTGAATCATCATGTCTCTTTTGGCTTTTCCTTTGGCCTTTGACCACCATTCAGTTTTGGTCACCCCCAGTCCCTGTCTGTTGGTCTGTGTGTGTCCTGTTATTTCTCTGATCTTGAGACTTTCTTTTGCAGAATCCATCGCCTCTTGAACTTTCCATTTTCTGCCTGTCTTCAGCTGGGGCTTAATTGCTTCTACCACCTTGTCTCCTGAGTCCTCCAGCATGCTTTGAAGTCTGATCTTCCCTGCTTTGTATTCCTCCAGGATGGATTTCAGGGGTAGTTTCAGCTTTGCTTGGCGACAGTACAGCGCTATGTCAGTCAGACAGGGTGGGACACCAAGCCATTTCCTTGTGAACTTGTTGATTTTGGCTTCCATTGCCTCCACTATGCTGGTGCAGATGTCGTATATCATCAGAGGCCATAGCAGCTTTGGTATCAGCATGAACTGCAGACACCAGACCTTGTATTTGCCAGGGAGCCCACACTGGTCAATGGTCTCCAAGCCTTCCTCCGCCATCTGCTTGGTTTCTTTTGCTCTTTGTGTGTCTTTCAGCGTATCATCATACCATCTTCCAAGGCTCTTGACTGGTTCTTCTGTGACTGTTGGAATGGCCTGGTTGGCAACACTGAAGACCACAGATCCGGCCACTTTTCCTTTCCTCAGTGAGAGACTCCGTGATTTCTTTGGCTTGAACTTCATTCTGGATGAGGCAACTATGTCGTCCAGCCTCTCCAGCACATGACGTGTCTCGTCTTCTCTGGATGAAATCACTGTAGTGTCATCCATGAAGGCCTTGAGAGGAGGCATCTTGTATCCATCGCCAAGGTCTGTTTGTCTCGCGTTGTTTGTTGCTGCTTTCAAGATGAGTTCCATTGCCAGCACGAACAGTATTGGGGAAATTGCACAGCCCATTGCAATACCCACTTCCAAGTTGATCCAGTCTGTTGTGTACTCCTTGGTAGAGAACCGCATTGTGAAGCCATTGAAGTACTTCTTGAGCATGTCGCGGATGTTCTTTGGCACATGGTACATCTCAAGAGCCAACTGTATCATCTCATGGGGCACAGATCCATATGCGTTTGCCAGATCAAGCCACACTACGTCCAGGTCTCTCTTTTCTGTTTTTGCTTTTTGGATTGCGTCCCAGATCATTGTGGCGTGTTCTACACAGCCGCCACGCCTGGGATGCCACCTTTCTGGACTGACACATCCAAGTACTTGTTTTCCATCAGGTACTTGGTCAGCCTTGCTGCCATGACAGAGAAGAAGATTTTCCCTTCGACGTTCAGTAGTGATATTGGCCTGAACTGGCTAATGTCACTTGAGTTTTGCTCTTTGGGGATGTACACACCATCTGCCGTCATCCACTGGCCGCTGATCTTCTGGTTTCTCCAAGCCGATCGCAGCAGCCTGTGGAGCCACTCCAGCACCTTGGGACATTTCTTGTAAAGCTGGTAAGGTATTCCGTTTGGCCCTGGTGATGATTTGGCTCTGGCTTTGTCGACCACCTTCTTGATTTCCGCCAACGTTGGAGGCTTGCCATTGAACTGTTCCTCAGGGTTGGTTGGCCACACCAGACCTTGAATGTCGAGTGGTGCTTTGCTCTGTGGGTCAGAGTATGTTTTCCTCAGATGCTGCTCAAGAACTCCTTTGTCCACACTTAGGGTCCCAGATTTTGGCTGCTCAAACAGTGTTCTGGCAAACTGGAAGGGGTCTCTGAAGAAGCGCTCTTGTGTCTTCTTCTTTTTGCTCTTCCTCTTCCTCGCAGATTCCGCTTTGCTGAGGGCACTGTGTTTTTCTTTCAGGTCTTTCCACAGTTTTTCCAAGCCTTGTTTTTCAGCTGGCAGTGCGGTCTTCATTTGCATCTTGAGGTTTTTCTTTTGGACCCTGATCTTGTCCATCTTTTCTTGGCGTCTGGATTTCTTTGGAGGTGTTTTCTCTTTGGGTAGTTTTGCTCCATAGGCGTCTCTACATGTGGCATACACAATGTCCCCATATGTGGCTAGTTTGTGTTCCAGGGTGCTTTTCCCTATCAGTGCATCGAGTCTTTGGACGATTTTTGCATCCAGTTTCTCCCAATCTTCAGTTTCGTTTGCTCGTGGCAAGTTGAGTTTCAGGCGCCTGGCATCGAGGGCCTGTGCAAATTCCTCATCCGAACCAACAGCGTGGATGTCCTTGGCACTGTGGTTTAAATCCTGGCCTTGGTCTTCCGACGTCTTATCTGCTGATGCAGTGCGCTGCTGCTCATTCAGATGAGTCTTCACACATCCCATCTTTGTTCTGTGGATCTTCATGCCACGGGTGGTAGCGAAACGCTTTCCACAGACACATGGATATTCCATTTGGTCCATGTTCATAGTCCGTTTGGGATTTGCAGTCATGATTGGTTGAGCACCGATGGATTCATCATTCTCTCCCCCTTTCGGTGAATCCTGGGAGCATCTTTTCCTTTTATTTTTAGTAGCCACATGTTTAAGGCAAAGTGGGGAGCCAGCCCACAGAGCCCTTGGTTCTGGTCTTTCCCAGTGTCCTCCGGTCTTTCCCGGACGTCCTCCGGCCTATTCCCGGAAGTCAATGGTTTACCCATGCATCAGTAGAAAGAAACTCGTGGAGAGCGTAGCAGCAGAGAGTCCTCAGAAGAGAAGCCCCCTTCAAGCAAGTGTTTCGGCCCTTATCTCCTGACACTCTAGGGGGGTTGGGCCACACCCGGTTCATGACTCCGGATGTCCCTCTGCTGCCCCTTTTTTTTTTTTTTTTTCCCATCTTGGGACGAGCCATGGCTGGGATTCGAACCCATGACCCTCTGGACATGCTCATTTTCCACTTAATGACTCGCGCTTTAACCACTGAGCCACAGGGACACCTGATATTTGTAGGGAAATTAAGCCTTATGAAGTTCACTTTTGTTCCTCCTTGACCAGATCCAGCTTGAACACCTCTCTGCCGCTTCTGCCATTGCTTTCAGGGCTCTGGTTTTTTCCTTCCCTGCAACTGAGAGCTGTTTCATGAGGCTGTATGCAGACGTTCCTACAAACCCCCTAGCTCCAATTTCTGCAGTGAGGACTTTGACCTGATAGCCTTCTCTCCTCAGGCTGTTTGCCAGATCAGCATACTTTTCAGTCTTGTAGATTTGAGCTGCCTCCATTCTGTTCTCATATGGCACCGTGAGCTCGATCATGATCAGCTGCTTGGTTGACTTAGAGTGGACTACTATGTCTGGTCTCATGCCACTCTTGCTGATGATCTCTGGGTGACTCTTCCATTCTGGGAGGTCTGCAGTGCACTCCCAGTCATCTGCCCCGTCCAGCAGACTCTGCCTGCATGTTTCGAGTGGCACTGTTGTTCTTGGCCATGATTTGCTGCCTCCTGCCGTGAAGAATGTTGCGGGTGCTTTTGGAGTCCTGATTTTCCCTTTTGTGGTGTTGGTACTAGCCCAGACTACTTGTACAATTTCTTTGAGCACTTGGTTG